>LJIJ01000689.1:0-83543 GCA_001718145.1 Orchesella cincta | reverse complement strand
TTATGACCTTTGAAAGGATACCTACGCAAGGTTCAGCTAAAGCAAAGAGCGGTCAAATTTCTCTCTTGCTAGAATTTCAATTGGTTTCCTAGTTGTGGAAGGTGTAGTGACATTATCGGGATTAGTTGAAACATTTGGTGCTGTGGTAGTTAAAGCAAGTGACGTTTTTGTAAACGATGCTGGAATTGTTGTAAACTTTGGTGACTGGGCAAATGACACCTTAGTTGAAGTAGTAGGAAATCTGCTTATTGTTGACGCCCTCGAAAACGCAGAGGTGGTTTGTGAATTTTGTGCCAGTGAAGAAACCGTAGGAGAGTGTTGGAATCTAACCGGAAATCGAGAGGTAGAGAAAGGAGTAGTTGAATGGAAACTACTTTGGAAATTAACTGGACGAGACCGAGTTGATGACACAGTTGTAGTCTTAAAAGTGTTTTGATGTCGTACCGGAAATCGAGTTCCGGTTGGTAAGGTTGGACGAGGAGTTGTACTTGTGGTGGTAAATCGAAATGTATGCTTCGTTGTTGGTCCAAATGTAAATGGGACGAATGGAATTGGAGTGGTGGGGCTAATTAATAGAATAGGCTCAGTTTTCCCGTATGGGTTCGGTCTTCTGCTATCCAGCTCCTTTCTTTGGGCTGTATGCAAGTTGGAATGAAATCGTAGTCCCACTCCAGTGATTAATGATGATTTGGTGTTGGTAGTTGGATGATATGTTGTAACAGAAGGATGTGTAATGAAACTTGAAGTGTGTGAGAAAGGTCTTGGCGTTGTTCTCGTGTTGAAACTTGGGGTAGAAAATGAGAATGGTCGGGAAGTAGTGGTGCTAAAAGCTGGTCTGGGGGTTGAGGTAGTCACTCGCTCTGGCTTTTTGCAACAAAGATATTGAACTCCGGATCTTTCGTATTTGCATCTCTAAAAATAAGAACCCATTGTGATAAATAAAAATTCTTGTATGATAAAAGCAAATTTTATGCAAATGTGTATTTGCTACTTTCTCTCACCTTAACTTTAGTAGGTTCTGTAGAATCACTAGAAATCTTGGGTTTACCAGAAGTTAATCCGGTTTTTGCCATAAATTGAGGATTGAGTGTGGAGCAATGTGACACGCTAATGCATAATTCATCTGATGTGCATGGTTCAAGAACCTGAAGCGTTTGCTTGGATTCAGATGAAAGAGATGCGGAGGATGGCGAGGAAATGATATTTTTAGATACCCTGCTGCCATTTATATTTGGGGATTTTGTTCCTGTTGGAAAGCAAGTTGCTTTTTAATAATTTACACTAATAGCTCACGTTCCTGCAAAAATGACTACTTTTCTAATTCAGTGCAGAGGTTGACACTTTGTACAAATTATCTGCACAATGGTGGAGTATTATAGTACAAAATTAAAAGTGCAATGATTATATTTAGTCGTTTTTGTGAAGTTTTCTTTATTTACAAACTTTGGCAAAAGCAGAGGTTAAAGTGAGTCTTAATGTTTATTAGCATATTAATTCTATGTACAATATGTGCCATGTAAATACTTTCTTTGGCCATGGTCCATCGCGTAAATGTTCATCAGGTTGTTATCAAATCAAGTTTTACTTATTACATGATAACTAGTTATCATTCCTATACAAATATTTACACATTGACTTTATTAAAATGTACATAAAACGTCAATTTCAACTAAGAAACTAATATATCCACGCAATTAATAAAATCAGTGGGTCAAAATGTCCCGAATTTTTACATTCCAGTTACTTTCTCCATCTTTCAGACTTTCACCCAATACCACTTTTTGTTACCGTAAAATCATCGCATGGATTCGGAATGAATATTTCAGCATAGCTATATAGTTAATGTCATAAGGTTTATTTATTTTCAAAGTTAATTAGTCGCTGGTAATGTTTGTTACAAATATATTTATGTACGTATAAAGCAGTCTTATTCAAATTTTCTTTGTTGAGTAGTTTATTTGATGATGTCGCATAATGTGCATGTAAATCAAGTTAGGGTTACGGATTATACGTCATGTTCTGTTTTGGCATTAGAGGGGTGAGTGAGTGAGAGTATTAGTAAGTGTAGCCACCGCCAGTGTTACACTGTGGGTTATTACGATTCCACCCATTATTCCTGTTACCTCCACCCGGACCTGTGTAAGATATTATACATAACATCAGATTTATCTCAAGGTGATTAAAACTTCTTGACATGTGTGACAAAGACTACAATTTTCTTGGAAATTTTTTTGGATTTTGTTAGAGATTCAGAATTTTGTTACTAACGTCGGTGGTGCTTTAAAATAATGGTAAGCGTAGGATGAGGAGTAAACAGGTTTGATTGTAGCAAAAGGCACCGGCACCGTCGTTGCAGCAGTAGCAGTAGCAGGGTAGTGGTAGTAGTAATTGATATAGCTTGTGCGTGGCGTTTCATATTGCAGTGTTGGTTGTAACCAAAGCAAGTAATGCGATTGATATGGTCCTATACAGGTACATATATGCAACAATATCATATTTTTGTCATGTTCACCTCATAGTAGTTTACAAGAGTACATTATAATATTTACAATTTTTACATTCACAATCACCACCATTAACTATTCAAGCGCTCACATTGGCTTCGTGTCTTTCTTATTTACAGCCATATAAAAATTGTCATATGAAAAAATTTACAGACGAGTTATTACATAATGTGAAATTCCAGAAAATAAAGCTTGCTCATCATCATTATCATTGTAAATAGGACGTGATTCATTATAATGATGGGATTTGATATGATGATGCAAGCTTAATATGATTTTTATATTCCCCGATTTTTTCCCCATTTCTTGTTTTACCTACCTGAGTATGGATTGCCACTGCTCAGATGGTTCCCTTGTGGAGGTTGCTGATTGAAAGGGGATTTTTGAGGAGCAAGGCCATTACCTAAAGCTTGACTATGACCTTGGTTAGGCTGTCCTTTGTCAGGATGGTGGTGATGTTGGGCCCCACCATCTTTTTTCATCATTCCACCACCCCCTTGCATATCTGGCCATGGATCCTTGTAGTTTGGATCACGGCAACAGACACCAACTATGCCGGTCATTGGCTCAGAGCATTGCTACAATGATTTAATGAGAAATTTTAAGACTGAAATGGTTGACGAATTTATGCATACTATGAATTTAAATGCTTACCATTAAAGCAACGCGGTGTAATTTGTCGGCAACTGAAAGCTGAATAGGATTTTCTTCAATTGTGCCAATCAAATTGCAAACGTCATCTTGAACACATAACATTGCAGCGGGGCAACCCGGATATGGAGGAAGTTCCTCGCCCTGTGGTGCTGGTTGGCGTTGCTGCTGCTGCTGAGGTGGATTTGGTCTTACTCCTTGACCAGAATTTTGGAATTGTTGCTGAGGTGGTGGTCGTGGAGCTTGAGGAGGTTGATATGGTTGTTGCTGTCTTGGTGGCTGATTTTGGAAATTATTTGGTTTTGGAAATGATTGAGATGGTTGAGAATCGGCGCCTATTGTACCCGTTGTTGTTGTTGGCAGGTGGGGCTTGTTGAGACGGTTGCTGTTGTGGGGGTGGTCTGTAGCCCAGATTTGGCTCTTGGATAGGTTGTTGTTGCTGTTGTGGAGGAGGTGATTGGTAGGGTTGTTGTGGTTGCTGCTGCTGTTGTAGGAAAGGTTCTTGGATTGAGTGGGGGTGGCTGGTAATTTTGTTGTGGTCTTGGAACATCAAAGTTGTTTGGAGCTGGACGGTTTTGTCCGTTATGACAGTCCGCTTTATTCACAAGCTCGCATCCAGGAGCTTCTGCTGGTTGACCAAAGCCAGAAGGTCGTTGTTGCTGCTGTTGTTGTTGTTCGGGTCCATTCCAACCAGGTCCAGGTTGTTGACCAGCTCCAGCATTGTTAAAGTTTTGCTGTGGAGCTGGATTAAATGGTTGTTGAGGTCCGGGATTATTGAACTGCGGTTTGGGACCAGGACTGTTAAATTGATTTTGGGGCTGTTGTTGCTGATCATTTGGACCGGGACTATTGTACTCATTTTGTGGCTGCTGTTGTGGTTGATCTCGTGGACCCTGATTGTTGAATTGATTTTGAGGTGCCTGTTGCTGATCTTGTGGGGCCGGATTATTGTATTGATTTTGCGGTTGATTTGATGGACCTGCATTATTAAATTGATTTTGAGGCTGATCTTGTGGACCTGGGTTGTTGTTTTGTTGTTGAGGACCTTGATTATTTAATTGTTGCTGTGGGGCATGATTATTTTGTGGCTCAGACGGTCGATTAAACTGTTGTTGAGGGCCGGGATTATTGAATTGCTGCTGGGGTTGCTGTTGTTGTGGTGGTTGACCACCTCCAAAAGCATTATGTCCGGGTGCGGGGGCATTGTACGAATTTGGATTAGGATTGTTGTTACCTTGTTGAGCTTGTTGTCCTGCAGGGTTCTTTGGTTCTAACATTTCAACACCAGGATGTCCAGGTGGTCGTTGAAACGCATTTTGCCCCATCCACCATAAATTATTCTGTCCATTGTTGTTGTTATTCCCTGGTTGATTCTGCTGTTGAGGTCGTTGTTGCTGTTGATTTTGTTGAAAATTTTCCGTCGACTCATACTGGGGCAGTGAGGATATTTGCTGATTATTTTGGGGAAACTTGTTCGGCTGTTGTGGCTGAAAGTCATCATCACTAGCTCCATAGCCTTGCCCTTGAGCAATTGAAGCGAATGATGAGACCAAGGTCACAGTGAGCAGTATGCTTCTTCTCGACCACATCTTCAATGTGGCTCAATTAATTATCCTTTTTAGAGATATCTATACAAAAACAGTAAACAAAACCTTTAAGCAATTTATAAACTGGATAACTCTTTCAACTCTTTCACAAAGCACTGCTTCCATAAGAAAGCACTACGGATTTAAACTATAGAAAACTGGAGTTAACATCCGTCTGTATCACATTATTTATCGAATTCTCAATTGACCCCCAGCCTGTACTACAACATCCTGATACACAATCACCAATAAAATCTATCAGTATGATCATGTCACACAAAAATCCACTTCCAACTTTGCTAAAAGCAACTTTAAAGAAATGTATCCCTCGTTTCGGCACCTACCTCACAACTAACAACTTTCACACGTCAAAATAATGCAATGCATTTTTAGACGATCTACAATGCACCATATTATGCATTCTATGACTCTTTACACTCTAACGAAACTGATCCAAAAAAGGATCCAAACTTTTGAACCAAATTAGCAAACCTGACTGAAAATGGAAAGGTACTAAATGACTGAGAGTGACTGCGGCCCATCATTCATGGACTACCACTACTTTTTTCTACAACAAAAATGTATTTTATTTTAACAGAGCCAAGAAGATGCGTCAGAACAAAACTCCTAAGTACATCAGCAAATAAAGTAATTTAGAAGTAGATTCGCGTTACAAATTTGCTATTAAGTACACAATGTTATATAAGACCATTTGCATGAAACAAGAATGGTCAAAGGAACCTGATCTTTATGTTTGCCTTGCCTATTATTATTGAGGACTGTAACTTGTGAACCTATTCCCCTTGCAATGCAGCAATACGCACAAACCAAATGTAATCAACGGGAAGGAGAAGTAAATGAAATGAAGCCTATAATTAAACAGCGAAATGCAATGCAGCTCCCACTTGAAAATTTTGTGTCTGTCCGTAAAGAACTATCTTGTATATATTATGTCACCGTGTGCATGTCACAAGTCGACCTCTGGTTCCGCTCCTTCCCTCTATCCAATTTGGGATTTTGTACAACAGGGAGTTATATTTTGCTCAACCTCGATCACCTCCATCAAACTATTTATATTAGAAAAAGTACTCATTTTCTTCTTCTTCCCAGATGAAATATTTTGCATATTATATTTAGGATGCAGAACTTGATGTTTTTTACATTGTTACACAAGTCCATTGTTTTGTATAAGCAATAACTTTTGCAAGAGCAAGTGTAGAAAAATGCCGACTTGTTAGTCGTCTCCATTAAAAATTCCTGTACTCATTCATCCATCAACTAATCTTATAGTAAAAATTACATTTTTCCTCTTATTTTCAGAGCATCTTCTTATACATTATGGCCAGAAAATAAGCCAAATTGCCATTATTACTACATTACACATACATATTCCTCACAATGATCAAAATGGACTGAATGGAGTTTGCGTGTCATGTAATGTCATTACATTGTGTCATAATGACATGATTATGATGAAGATGAAGCTGCTGAGGAGCATGTGCAGTTTTCACACAAAATGGATGGATTTAGATGGACAGATTTATTCAAAATAGCAAATTTGCTGACACATTTTCTACGCACATTTTTAAATATCACATTGTTTTTATGTAAACTGCATAGCTATGCAATGCGAACATGTAATTCGTGCGGGACAAGTATGTATAGCAGCAAGGTAATTTAGTCTGGTTCACGTCGTCATCATCATCCTCACAGTATGTGCGATAAGCAGTTGGAGCTCGTCTGCATGCCGCAGCTCTTTGCTGTGTTAATAATGATTAGTGACTTGGGGGAAGAAGAAGATGAGATCAAAATGATGTGTGACGTGAGGACTTTGGCTGGGTTGCTTGTTTTATTACAAATTCAATTGTGCAATTAACGCTCACGCTCTATTCGATAAGCAACAATATGATATAGTGCTAAATGTTCTCAGTGTTATATTCGGTAAAGTGGAGAATGTATGTATTTTAAGAAAATTCTGACAAATAATGCAAAAACACATTTTCGATGCAAGTTTCTCAAGGAACGATATGCATTTCTTTTTGTTTAGTAGCTGCAAGAAAAGTTGTACTTGTAATGTAATTGGATTGAATTCATAAATATTTAAGTTGTCGCTCGCAATTAATTTCTTGTTATTAATTATGGCTAAAAATAAAAATTACAGGATGCATTTACTTGTTTCATATTTGTTGACATGTAATGCATAATTCAAAAGTTATTTTGGTTTGACTACACACAATTTATATGTGTAGCACAACATACAAGGGTTGGCCTATTAAGTCTTCACAAAAACTCATCAATTCTTGAAAACCCACACCTTGAGAGCTTTACTAAACTGACTGAACCCATCGATAGGTACGTATAAAAATGAATGCAATCACGTTCTTTCTAGACATACCGCAAACACGATGCCTGCACAATGTCAATACAGACACCTTTCAATCACACAAGATCATTATGATTATCAAGCCACTTTTGGCACAAATAACGTCTCCATATATATTGCTCCTCGAACTTCTAAGTAAATAATAATTAACCGACTTGTAAAAATGGATTTACATTGCAAACCGCAGTACGTGTTTGATTGCATTGACTATTTTTCATTAACATTTGTTCTTCGGTCCTTTCAAAAACTCATAGCTAAATTTTCTAGCAAATCTATTTTCAGCAACATGATACTATAATAATCATCTTATCTCATCTTCTATCTTTATTTTATCATTGACTATTTATTTATTTTTTCAAATAAAAAACTGGAAATCACATTAAAAACTACTAAATTCAAATATGTAAGTACAATATACATGATTGTTTATGAGCTTTATGCAAAACTAGAACAAATACTTGAATACAACCAGCCAGACACGATCTCGTTGTCCCTCAGTCCCTTTCTGATTTAATGGCTTGATGAATTTCATAAACATCCATTTTATGCATTCACCCTCGGTGGCTACCATCATCATGAAAGTTACTATACCTTTGGCCAATGCCTACACTTAAATGTTCTAAATGTAAATTGCATTTCTGTCAGCAGCAACAAAGTTTAATGAGAGTTTCGCCTGTGATGAATTATTATCCTGTGACCTCCAAATGCAATTTTTTGCATCCTCATCAATTCTCATTTTTCCCTTAAAAACGAATCTTCCCAAGACACTAATTATTATAATCAATTGCTACACTCCAAGATTGAAGATGATCATTATATGACACAACAAAGAAGGGAGCAAATAAAAGAGACACCTGAAAATCAATTACAAAATGTGTAACAGAAATTGGAAAAAAATTGCTCATCGCACTAAAAAGGAATGCTAAATGGCGAATGCGTGTTTGATGTGATGATACATCCCGCTCATCAAGAAAAAAACATCATTCATGATCTTGATTCATGATGATAAAGAAGAAGACGACAGACTTGAATTAAAGTGCCTACTTGACCTTTCACTTGTAATTTGGCTGCGAGAAGTTTTTTTTTACACTTTAATAGCTGTTTTGCATGCAAGGTGAGATCATAAATCAAAAGAAGAATTGTGAGAGCGCTATAAAGCTATTTAATGACTTTTCAATGTCGAGCTTTCCTATTAATATAAGTGATGATAAGCTAAATATATATTAATAACTCGATAATAAGACTAGATAAGACTAACTTAATTAATTATTATGGGGCTACTCTGGACAAAAAAGTCTCTGTTGAGAAGAATTTTAGGTTTTGAACAGAAATATTTAGCCCTTTCATTGCTGTCGCTGCGTGATTTTGAAAGCAACGGAAAATTAAGAGGTGATTAAGTTACAGTACATACCTGAGTTTTCCGTGGAGCAACTATACTTATCCCTGAAAGTTCCAACTGCAAACACTTTGCCGGTCAATAGATACTGGCTGTTTGTTGAAACTCGAACAATCAACTAGATGAGCACATCGTCGTGTCAACTCCTTTTATAGCAAGGTAGTTTTGCAAAATCTCCAGAGGAGATGAACCTGCTTCTTTCCATCCGTACGTCATCATCATCCTCATCATTGTTCATTATTAGCAGTCTTTCGCATAATGTCATGGATGTGTCCGTGTACCTACAAACTGATGCGTCGTAGTCAGTCGTAGGTCCCCAGTAAAAAACCAAGTCACAAAATGTTTCTTGTGCCAAACCAATATAGAAGCACTGTATTATCTTCAAGTGTAGGTTGGTCTGGTGCATCATCATGGAAAAACTAGGATCAGAATGATTATTATAGCATTAGGTATACAAAACCAAAAGGAAACGAATTTAAAGGACTTTTCGCTTCATCTCATCACCTCTGTCAGATTAGTCAGATACACCTTAGTACACCCAAATTTCATGATTTCTGCTATAAGAGCCTTATTAATTTTCCTTTCATCTTGCCTATAATATGCATATTTATAGACAAAGGCATATATAAAGTGTTCTGCAAAAGAGTTTCATTTACTTCATTGTTGCATTCCTAATGTATCTTGGTGCAGCATAGTGACTTCGAAATTATTGCTTCACGTCCAACACGGATGTGAAAATGGGGAATTATATTATCGAAGGTAGATCTTTTCAAGGAACGTGCAAAAACAAAATGATCGCATAAATATGGAGTTACACCTTTGAAAAATCCTTTTTCGTTTTGAAGTTTCATATTATGTATATATAATTAGCAGATTCATGGAAATGCCTGTACCAGACCAACATGATAACCTTAGAATGTATATGCTAAACTTAAAACACAATAATAATTGTGCAACAAAAAAACAAAAAAAGACTTCTTCTTGATTCTAAATCAAGCGATATAACCAATCATTAAGAGGAGATTAAGTCAATGCAACGCCGGGAGTCATAATGATTCTGTGGGTTGTGTGTAGTGTGTAATGATGATGATGTTCTGGTGTGGTAGTGGCATTATTCTAGTAGGAGGTTGTATGACAGTGACGATGCTCAATTAGAAACATGTTTTCTGAGTTTACAAGATTAAAAAACCATCATTATATGCTTAATTCATTTGCATATACACACAAAAATCTTTATGAAGGTGGACAAAAAACTACACTCGTCGAATGTAAGCAAACAATAGAGAGGATATAAATATGACATAACTTGCAAAACCACAATGATACGCACTTGTTCATGACACAAGACAAATGATTAGGGTGTCTTGGTCGTGTAAAGGTACTCATTCAAATTGTCACAAGAATTAGATTTTATTGTGCCATGAGTCAGCTCATCTTCTTTCCGTCTACTCGTGAATTGTAAATCTCTGCTGTAGCTGGATAAAAATGAGTCAGATATATATAAAAAAAACTTAATTTAATTTTTATGATGTTTTGAGTTTGAGAATCTCGTATGTATCTGAGGTTCCTAGAACCCCAAACAGGATATGCATTCCTTTTGAGGCAATAGCAATAATAAAGCTCTACAATTTCGTTTTCTGAATCCCACTTTTCATCTCTTCCTTTCAATAAACAATATTAACCAAGGAATAAAATCAATTCTCAAAGTCGTGGGGAAATTCAGTTTATAGTTTGTTCCTCGTTGGGATGTATAGTCACATTAATGAAATGAAAACGGCAATAAATTATAATTTTATAAGCGATGCCAAAAATCTGACAAGCTTTTATAACGTCATGAAATTTCCAAAGGTCATTCTGCAGGTTAATTTGTAAGCAAAAACTACCATGGCTCAGATGTATATAAATATCCAAAAGACGATCGTGCTCGTTGGAGAATTTATGACGACAATGGGACTGACTGCCTATGGTGGTGGGGTAGGGAGAAAATGTTTTATTAGTCCACGGCACCGAGAACAATGTTGTTCCCCCAGTTTAGATTAAATGATTGTGGTACACTGCATTTTGCAAATTCGATTTTCGAGGACGATGCCTATTCTGCGAAATTGGGAGAAAAAAAAATCAATTTTGAGTACAAAGACACAACATAATATATAGCTCATCATGAGAATGTTTACCTTTTCCATAGCTTTGGAGTTCTGAGGGCTTTGTACATTCTTACAAAATTATAGTGAACACGATTCTTTGTATTTCCTTTCATCCATTTCCAATCATGGCACCTGTCATACGTCATAATCCAGTCCATTAATATTTGTCTGATCCCAGTCAGGAGATCGGTTTATTTCGCCACACGTTGAAAATTAAGCTTCGTCATGCTATTCTCATCATACCATTCTGAATTACATGAATCGCTAAAATTGGATTTTCAGACTTTTTTATTGCCTTCTGGCACCCACGCTGAGTTTTATAAAAATTGCAAGAGTTATTTAAAGATGCATAATCTTTAAGAATGATCAGCGTGAATATGAGACTGGATCAAACTTTCACAATATGAAAGAGTATGGATTGGACTGGAAACATTGTTTCTGATCATCTTTCATTCTCAACTACGCAGACTGTTTCAAATGAGGATGTCACGACTTGTATATTTTTCTTAGTGTTTTTTACAACTTCATGTTCCATGCCCTACGTAACGTGAGATTCATACGTCACAAGAAAGCAAGAAATAGCAAAAAAAGTCATGCTTAATCATCGTTTTTGCAGTGTTAGAATTTACATGTGGAAGTAAGATCGATATGTAAGCTCAAGAAATTAGGTACAATCAATTTTAGTTACATTTAATTGATGGTGTGTGTATGAGTACCTGATTGAGATCAAAAGATATCTATCAATGGATGCGTAAAGATTTCCTGTAAATGCTTTTTACTAAACGTTGTTGGCAACTCTTCAATAATTTGTATACCAAGACAATCTGCGAGTTTTAAATTATTTTACTGCGAATTAACATTACAGACTCATCATCATCAGACACATTACATCATGATATAAAATATAATCTAAACAAAATACATCACACTACTTCCAAATTCATTAGTCACGATACGATGTATTTAGGCCTTATACAAATATTACGAGCAGACGGCAACAGCATTTAGGAAGACCAGGAGGGATGAGATAAACAACATTTCTGCTAATAAACTTTCTGTTTCTTCCTCTTCTTTAATCCTCAATAATTCGTCCTCCTCTTCGTTTTCCACTTTTCCTACAACTGCAAGTTGACCCTCACTTTCTTTGCCTTTCTCACTTACTACTATACACTAAATATCAGCAACAATCAAGAAAAAATATGCTTAATGCGAAACAGGTATTAAAATATTAATTTTTACGCATACAATCAATCACTACCGAAATCCAGGAAGCGCAATTACTCGGGTTTATTTTTCAGATAATCGATAAAGTTAATTCCAATTTCCACTTAAAAATTCCACCGCACTACTAGTCAGAGCTACACCAAGTCGACGAAGTACACATATCTTGAGACTCGAGTACCCTATAAAAAATCTACCAAACCTCAGTACACGTGCTCATGAACTAAATAGTAGATAGACGAAGACAGCGTCGTCCGTCTTTAGTCAGAGAAACGTATCCGAATTTTCCTCGCTTATGCACGTAATTGTCTGAGAGAACGTTACGTATTCTTTGTTTTATGCGTAACAAGCATAGTGCGAGTGCAACTCTAATCAAATATATGCAGTTGAAATATGCACATCTGATAGTTGAAAAAGACGTACATAACAATCAGGAAATAAGGATTCGTTTATTTCTCATTCCAAATCATGATTAATGACATTTAAGCCACGTTCTAGTGTAGGTTGCGATATGCGTACACTGCATTGCGAAAAGCGTTTAATAGTTCACATTTTTCCCTAGTATCATAAAATCTTCTGGGAATGAGCTGGACCCAATTAGAACGACCATCCAATATATTACATTGAACACAATGAATACGAGAGGGATGCCCAAACGTAATTTCACTAGAAGTCTATACAAATTGTAGGAATAAAAAATATGAACATTAGTAACTGAATACAGACTTTTTCTTTGGCTTACAAATACTAATGGATCCTTTCTTACGTAAATATTCGGTTAGTTCGAGGGGATAAATTTGCTCCCGTATCAAACAAAACTTCCTTTCCTTCATCCTCCACGTGGTTGTTGTCATACACAGATCGCAGCCTCACTATTCCATTGGTGTCCTATGGTTCAGAACGTTTTGTTTAAAAAATTTGCATATTGACAGCATTTATTAGTTTGCTTTAGTGACTTACGTTGGTGGTGGTGTTAATTACAAGGCAGAACGCAACGTTTACTACAAATACGAATATACAAATTGTTTAGCCATGTCTAGCACGGATTTTGTCAGAATATACTAAGCATCTTACCAGCAACCACAAATAAAACGGTTAAAAGACAGATCATAAGGTAGAAGTCAAGGGCCGTTTGATAATTAACGGGGGGCATGTTTGAAGAACTCAATGCTATCAAAACTATCAGCAGACCTTCCTAAAAATAGAATCCACATAGAAGCCAAAAGTATAACATGTATTCAAACTTGGAGGAGGATTAGATGGAACTGTTCTATTGTTCACCAGTAAAATGCTGATTTGGAGTCTGCTTTTTGTGGTGCCTGTCTCGTGAAGCAATGTTACGAAAGCGAGAAGGGTGACCAGTATTGCTGGAAAGTAAACTTGATGTACGTATCGAGTTGCTGATCGAATGAAAAAGAACTCCACGGCCAGTCTGGAGTAAATTACTATAATTTGGACACGAAAGTTGCAAAATTTCAATATAAATTTATTCGACTACCAGGAATTACGTTGGAGGAAAGGTAAAATAATAAGGAATTGGTTTTTACCTGATCCAACAGTTTCAGACTCCTTTCTGCAGTTTACAGCTGGTATGTTAAACTGTATGGAAGTGACTTCGGGGGCTACACCAACTGCTGTTTTGATATTTCCATTAGAGTCTGCTTTCCATTGGTACACAAAGTCTTTTGTGGTGTGGGCGTCTTTGGGGTTTGGAAATAAAGCAAAATAAACATTCAGATTCAAATCTGAATACATATATTCCTTTTAAGGTGATTGGTAACTTACAACTTTCCAAAAGCAACGGGCATGTGTGACGATCAAAAGGGAACCATCCTAGCTCCATTTTACACGTTGCTCGAATGGTAAATCTTTATGGATTTTTTGAATAAAAAATGGGGCAAATTAAAAATGAGCTAATTATTTTTACTATTGGGGGTGTAAGATATATACTTTCATACCGGGATGATGTTAATACCGTTCCATCAGTGGAAATTCTTGTAAATACATTTTCAGTTAATAGATCGTGACCTTTTGATTCCCGTTCGTTAACAATAAAGGTATCCTAAACATTCAACATCGCGTCATTAAACTACAGTGTCGTTTAATTTTCCAACGAAAAACAAGTTTTTATTGCCTTACCACTTTCCATAACTTGTCTGCATACTCTTTGGTAAGCTAAGTTTTTAAAATGTAAAATAGTTCGTTCAATTACTTGGAGAATCTTTATATGACAAAATATTGTGCGTTTTTTTTAAATAAAATTTCATACTTGAATTTTATCCTGTCCAGCTTCCGTTTCAGTAAATTCAAGCCTTGCATCTTTCCACTCATGCCTCAGGTATAAGCTCACAGTAAAATCCTATTGATACAGAAAATTTTACATTCGAAATTTGTGATTATGATTATGAATTTTTTCAAACTTTAACAAAAAAGGTATACCTGTGATTTCTCATCGATAGGAGAAATATCTAGTACATATCCAGATACTGTTACAGTTACGGGTGTTCCTAGATTTAACGAATTTTGGCATAATTAAAATTTATGGGTACGTAACACAAGATCGCATCTAATATCTTAATGAATACTAGCTAACGACAAGTACGAACCTCCGTGGTTTGGTCTCATAGCTGAATCGTAATCCGCAAATTTTTTCTTCAAGAATTCCGTCAACTTTTTCGGAGCTTCCTGGCCACTGTAATTAATTATTAGTTCGGTGAAATTTAATGTGGTGTAATGTACAAAAAATATTGGCCCATCGTATATTGTTTTTATTTATTTTACCTCACTGCTTGCAGTATAAGCAAATAGATTAAGTTCCTTAACAATGCCATGATGTGAATCTACTCAACTTAAACTGACAAGTGAGTTTAGACGATTATACAATGCTTTTGCTAATGAATATGTACAATGCAAGCTTATTTTTAATGCTTCAAGATGCAGAATTGGTTCTGTCTTGCCTGTTGGAAATAGAATGCATGGTAGATGGGACGAAATGAAAAGATGTATGCATTATGAATGCACGAATTTTTTATATGGTATAGAAGATCCCATTTTTCATTTTGAGATCATTTGCATGCCAGGGTCCAGGGTGAACAAAAAATTTAAGACTGACAAGCTCAGTCAAATTCAATTAAAAGACTGTTAAACATTATGTTGAAATTATACTAGCAGTAGCAGCGTAGAAATGTACTATATAGTAATACAAGTAAGATATATTTCTAACTCCATTTAATTATAAAGATTTGGACCAGTTATATGAGAAGATCTGAAAGTGGGCAACATCATATAATATATTCCTCCCCAAGAAGAGTGCTGTTTGAGTTAGTCTACAGCAATTTGTTTCAGCGAATCAACTGGATCACAAACATCTCTTCTCCCCGACCTTGAGAATTCATTAAGATGATCAAGTTTCATAGTAGATGCTTTAATAAATTTATATTTATACAAACACCCTCCAGAGCATCTCCAACTTACTTATTACGTAAACGTAAAAGAATATCAAGTAAGTGTTTTATTCCATCCTTTCAGCTGTAAGAATTCCTCACTCAGTCAGTGTTCAGACTATAAATTTATGGTCCAAAATGGTGTTTTTGGGTTCAAAAATTTTGTAACAAGAATTGTGAAGGAGCAACAGTAATTAAAAATCATCATATTAAACTTTTCAAAATTTAGGAATTTTTCATCGTACTTTATTTAGAAATGGAATTTTGAAGTTTTTTGAATGACTCAAAAAAAGCACGGTAAAAATTAAATCAGCACGCTGAAAAAAGGCTAAATTTTGAGATGTTTAATATGATGATTTTTAATTGTTGTTACTCCTTCACAATTCTTGTTACAAAATTTTTGAATCCAACAACACCATTTTGAACCATAAATTTATGGTCTGAACACTGACTGTCAGTATGTCAAAGCAGACGACAAGTATCAGATGCCGACAAGTCAATCCTTTTCTTGATAAACGTAAACCAAACATATTGAAGTTCAAAAGGTCAAGCTCACTGAGTTCATGAAATAAATGAAACGTCATTGCTGTCATGATGCTCAGTGACGGCTAATTAGAATCCTATAATTGGATGTTTTCTAAAACTGCTTCTTATTCTGCAATACTAATGCCAATTGGAAACTGGAATGTGCAATTATCTGATTCACGACATGATAAATCGAAACGGATATTGAAGGCTGCAAATGCTCATAGCTGTTTATTACAGCCAATGAAAATTTACACAATGGGAACTGTGGATTTAATGATGCAGCTATAAAGCTAAAAGGTAGCATCGGTCAAGATTTTGTATGTTGAGGTAGACATTAAATGCGTAGAAGCCCAAACAAATGACACGATTTTGGAGCTCAGAGTTGAAACATTTTGCAATTTGCTTAATTAATTAATGAAATATATTAACGAACCAAATAATTTTCTTTAAGTATTTCTTGTCTGTAGCATGGACATATGTTATGTACTCATTTAATGAATTACGTATAAACCCATAAAGATTGGTGTAATTATGAGGATAGCATTACCAAAGTTGATTTTAAAGCCCACTCTTGCCACCCATATCATAAACTGCTTGTCCAGACATCCTTTCTGGAAAACATCCATTTCCTTCAGTCTCTCTTGTTTAGCTAGAACTTCTGCCTCTGATCGGGGCCTTTTGTCATCTCCCTTCATTACATACTCTAATGAATTTAATGTGACATCTGCTGGCAGGATGTCAGTTTGAATAACGGAAAAGGTGCAAGGCATTCTACCACCTGTTCCTTTTTCTCGTTTCGTTTTTATGTTGGTTAATACATTTAACTGCTTTTGGGATATTTTAATAGGGTCCTTCATCACATAATAGCGTGGAACTCTCCAACAGGGTGGAACAGGGAAAGTGCCGTCATTATAGTAGTAATACGCAGATGCGTCCGGCAGAAGCCAAGTAGGTGACCACGGTAGTTTGATTCCAACCACGTTATTGTCATCCAAATCATTAAGTCCAAAATCCGAGCCATGAAACCCTTTGGCTGCGTCAACTATTGGCTGAAAGTACTTATTCTCCTCTTCGCCTACCTGGGTTCACAAATTAAAAAGATTATGTGATAGATTTAACTTTTTTTAAATGTATTTTTAAATAATACATTTACCTCTCCTAAAACAGACAAAATGACTGCAACATTATCACGAACTACTGTATTATCGTCATTGTAAGGTAGAATGCTTTGATCAATTCCAATTTCTTTTGGGTACTTAAAAAACACAAACTCCAACTCCAATGGAAATCTTTTACCATCTATTTGATGCATTGAGCGGTGTGCTTCAACCTTATCTGGGTCACAGTAGAAAATGGACATGAAATGAAAGTCGTAGGTGGTGAATGCATCGGAATCTGGCATCGGGTCGAAGGTGTCAAATATCTGAAACAGTCCCAATATATTAGCTCGCACATCAACTGCAAGAAAGATCACGTTATCATTTTTGGGGCGAAATGAAAATGTCGATTTATGTAATTGGAGATGATTTAACGCAACTTGGATGTCTCTTTAAAAAATATATTAAACCCTCACTTCCATGATAAGCATCTGTTGGATGTCCCAATTCCCAATCTGCCATTTCAATTTCCTCCGACGTAATTGTAATTACAATTGTTTCGGATACCCCTTCGTGTTCAACATGCTGATTAACCGCTTGGAGAACTTCCCCTGTGTTGTGTATAAACTGAAATGGTTGCCAAAAACATAATAAATTAATACAGTTAGCATATTATTTCTTCCTGGCGCATGTTTTGCAGAGTATCACTGTTGTGCAATAATATGTAACGGCAACCTCTGGTGTGTTTACCAGATTGCTATCAATATTGGCCGGAGACAACCAAGTCGCCCTGCAATGATTTTCCGTATTGAGTTTATTCCCGACATATGGAACACTTTTCCCTTTAATTGTTCGCTCTTTGTCCCAGTTTCGTGGACCTTAGTAGATGAAAAATAGATGCGAATGTTATAATACACACAAAATCCATCTAAATCTATTACAAATGCTGCATCTTATCCGGCATACCAGTTTCATCATTTTCTCCATAAGTGAAGTGAAGAATGGTATCATGAGAACCCGCATTCTCATCGTCATCGTCTTCATCCAACTTTCTCAAGCCACAAGTAGCTGGAAGTAGTTTTACATACAAGTAATATAAATCTGTCTGGAAATATCAACGCAACAAGTGTTTTACCTAAATCCAACAACGCCAAAGACAATGTGATGCATGTCAGAAGGTTCATAGCCGGATATGGATTACTTGGGATTATTTATGAGATTAAAGAAAATATTTAGAGTACAATATTCATAGTCATCTTGCTTCTGTTTTTCTACAAAAAAATGTATAGAACTTTTTGTCCATGAAAGTCTTGCTTTCTCTAGAATGAAGCCAATCTATCGTTACTTTTATCGTGCAATAATGTTGTTTTCCAGCTAGACTGTTCCAAAATTTTGGTCTTGGAGGAAAAAGTCTAAGCAACGCATAACGTGTTGCTTTTCATGTTAGTACATTTGTGAACCTCCTAGCCTACCACACACGACGCGGTACATACACGTGAAACTGCACGTACTTTATGTACGTGTTTCTCGCATCGGTAAACACATTCATTCAGCCTATTGTAGAACACTCTCATCATCAGCTGGCTGATATAAATACTGAAAGTGTTTTTAGAGTGTTTCCGGTGTCTTTTCTTCATATTTTAAAGGTCGCCTTCCACTACAGTTGACATTTGTGTAAATTGGTAGTGCATTTGGGAAGTGAAATGTGTGCGGTTTAGTTTTCTGAAAGCTACAATGTAAGTTGAACAAGGTGATTTTGAAGATTAAAATGTGATTTAGTTGTGTTTGTTTAACATTATGTTTCTTTTTATTATGTAGACACCTGAGCAATGGAGTCTGAACTACAAAAATTCAGAAGAAGGAAGCAACTGGAGGAGAAGAAGGAGGAGATTAAGTCGAAATTAAAGGACACTGCAAACTCATGGGTTCAATCGTTATGTGATGCCTTACTACCCAAATGGAATGATGATGAGGAGGAGGATGATTCACAGGAAAATGAAGGTGCTGATGGCGGTGATGATTCTGTACCTTCCCAAAATGACGAAATTACGACAGCTTCCGACCACTCCAGAAAACATCTCATGTATATCGTTTTATTTTTAAGATTTCTCGCCTGGCTACTAGTTTATGTAGGGTTTGTTAAAATTGGATTTGGTGCCGTGTATTTTGCTATCTCCCTTCTCATATTTATTTACTGGAACACGAGAAAAAGTCGGAGGAGGAGGAAGGGGGAGGTCAGTGCGTATTCAGTATTTAATAGAGATTGTCAAGCGATAGATGGGACGTTGAAAGCGGAACATTTGGAGAAGCAGTTGTTGTACAGGAGTACTTAATTATATAGCGAGTTTGGTGACCAATTTTTGTGATAAAAACAGTAATAAAGGTACCCGTATTTGTTTAAACAAATTTGTATTCGATATTTTTGTTTTATTTAGGTAATTATTATGTATACATACTTGAATATTTAAAACTCGTGTTTTACAAGACGAGTTACTTAACGTAGTTGAATAGAATTTTCATAAGAAGTACCTACATACTTTATAATAATAATTAATATTAACTATGTAGAAAATACAAGAAGAGAGACCAAAAAATCAATACCTTGGTTAAGCACAAGGAGAAAGGTATCGTAGCTAACAACAAAGAAAGGATAAGCCGTATAAAGTTTAATATCTGTGCATGACATGTAGAATTTTTTCATCAGGGCCTTCCTTTCGAACAGTTTTCTCCCCACGCGAATATTTATTCGGGACTCCCAAAGAATCTTTCCTAAAAGATGACATTCATAGTATTCAATAAATACAACGGCAACAATTGCACTTGGCAATACCAACCCAGCAACCCCCATTGATTGTACATCTTCAGTATACCGGATACAAAGGAGAGCAGCCAAAACGAATACAAAGAGTATTGTCGCATGGTGAAGACATGTCCACCCGCTTTTGACGATGCTGTTTAGAGATATGTTGATAACTTGTAGGATTCTGTAAACTTGCCTTATAAATTTTTCATCGAGTATACCCAAATCAGTAGAATATCGAGGTTTCCCTTGAAATATGATGATGGAACGTGGGATTATTCCCGGTATCCAGAATCTACAAAAACCTATGTATAAAATGGCCATTGAGATGGGAAGGTAGACTGCATTAGCACAAAAGAAAAGTCCCCAGTCTACCAGAATGATAACTGGGATAAGACCTAGCTGAGGTTTTGGTTGAATTTCAAACCATTCGAGGAGCGTGCGGTGAACTGGCTCATAAGGGTGCAAAATAGTGAATCCATACATGATTGGGATGACAAGTGTGCCAACTGTGAGCAGAATTAGGCATTCTTCGGCTGTATTCAGTTTCCTGCCTCGACGTTCTGGAGGGATATATCCGTTATGATTCCGTAGCTTCTCTGAAACATAGAAATAATACATTATTGAATCCTTTAAAAACGCGTAAATTTAGAATTCCTTAATAAGATTTACTTACCAAGCAGCCAATGATTCAAATGCATTATTTCATTTGTCACATTGCATATTTCAATTCTTTTCTCAGAGATCAGAATGCCAACCCCAATGACATTGAAGATGACTATCCAAGCGAGTGAGTCAATGGTGAAGAAGATCATGGATGCCAAAACCACTCTTCCGGTTTTCGTAACAATATATATCCTTTCATCCTCCCTTCCTTCCCCAAATAGGATGCATGACGAAACATATATTCGGTATGTCAATAATGTAGTATAAACGGACGCTCCAAATATTACCAAACACCAGTTGAAGAATGCGTAGGTGCCGGATGGTGAAAGTTTTTTGGTGTCCCAGTTCCATTTGCAGATGCTACAAAATGACCACTTCATGAGGTAGATGCGATGCCCAAGAAGTGTAATGATGCGTTCTGTAATCATTTTGGATTTTGGCTTTCCGTTTTCAATTCAAATTTCAGTACTGCATTTGTATGCTCTTTTTTTCAAACTGAGCAAGAAATGAGATAACTGTCTCATTTGAAACATCAAATTGGTGTCAAATGTATACTTTTGCAAGTTATTTTAATACCCTTCTTAGACATTCATACCATACACAAGTACTCATTCATATATACTAGTAGTAGGTATTTTTATGTTATATAAAAGTCCATGACATGTTAAAACAACTGCCGAATGCATAAATAATGTTAATTTCATCCGATTTCAGTTGTAAGACGAAAATGTAAACCAATGTCTTTGTAATATATAGACTGAATGTCGGTGTTGGTACCTAATATATTTTTATCGAAATCGAAATACAAGCTGGATGATGGTCGGACCATTGCCATGTACAAGTGACGAACTGATTATACGAAACAAAAATGTACCCAATGCAGCTAACTAGTCCACTTCAATTCTATTGCCAAAAAGCTATTTTTAGTTTTACGCAGAATGTGACCAGAATTCTTCAGGTACATTCCAACTAATTCCAACTTTTGAACTCACGACGACCTTACCACTTCGATCAACAAATGCCAAGATCAGCTAAGCAATGCGAAATGAAATGACATTATCATGGCCTGCCTGAAATGTGTGTAAAGTAGGTCAAAGACACGGCTTTTATTCCAGAGGTGTTGGGAATCTTAACTTGCAATGCATTTAGCACCCACTATGCTGAGTAGTTGGAAATGTAAAACTGAGTTTTATGTCATGGTAGGAAAATCAAGTACAAGTTGCTATGAGTAGTGTTCATAAACCATATTTCGAATTTTGAAATGTCTCAACATTATATTAATTTTCACCCCAAGGTCTTCATCAGATTGTAATTGGCTGATTGTTCCACTTTTGTTGAAGCCATAAGGTAAAGCATATTATTGCACATTGACTGTCACTTGAGTTTTGATTTTAACATGGGTTGTTGCTCAAGTAAAAAGGAATCATGGGATGCGAGTTTTAAACCAACTGTAAGCAATCATTCGTGCTAATTACGATGGTCCTTATACTTTCTGTATTTACGTAATGTATATGATTATGCTCCTAAAATTTCAGGCCTTAAGCTCCAATAAGTGCGACGCTATGTGGGAGGAAAAGACAGGAGAACTAGCGACGTACGTTGAGATTCCTGTAGCATAATTTAAGATTATTCACATGTTTGAAATCGAGTCGGATATTTTCACCTGAACTTAAAATTATTTGTGCCAAAGGGTTTTCTTGTATATGTTCAGTTTTTAAATTTTCTATGCATTTTTAAAAGTTTAGTTTTGAAAATTAATGTTGCAGTATTTGAGTTAAGTAGTATAACTATAAGAGGTCTATTTTTAGTTTCGGGATGTCGCCTCATTTTGGCCCTGCAAGCAGGTTCGGAAGTACCCCCGGAGTTATTCGCGTTCGAGTTGGGTTTGCTGGGGGAACAGCAGGAAATCCTAATTATGAAGACACGTAAGAATCTATTATGACACTTGCCATATAACTTTATGATCTTAAAAATACGACATTATTATGAAGTCATGTATAAATTCAACCGTTTCATTTCAAAGTGGCGATTATACAATAGCTGTACAAGTGGATTTTGATCCTGGAAAGGTAAAGTACGTGCAGCTCCTAGATATTTTCTGGAACTACCACGATATATTCTTGCCGAGTGAAATACCCGAGGTAAGCGTTGAGTAATGGCCGAAATTTAATTTGAAGGTACTAGCACTAGCCAATAACAACCCTGAACTGTTTTTTTTTTCGTTTGTGGACCAACAGAATCAATCCACTATATTTTATCACAGCGAAAAACAACAAAAAACTGCTGAAAGCGAGAAGGAAAAACAGCAATCCAAGCACGAGCATGAAATAATGACTCAGATTAAGCCGTTTACAACCTTCATCGATTCAGAAGAGTAAATTCATTACAATGCTATATATAATATAAAACATGTATTTAATGAATTTATGAATTCTCCAACCTGCTTTTACTTTCTTTTACAAAAAGTGAAAAGCAGCACTTTGTTTTACAATCCACAAAAGATCTGTATAAAAAGCTTGAGAAAAACCTTCCTCGCTCTCAACTAGCCCATTCCCATTTGGCTTGCAGACTGGAAGGCTACGTCTCAGGTTATGGAAAACCAGAAGACTTTGATAAGGAAATCCCTGAACTCTATATTCCCCCTGGCGTGGCTGATATGGTGAGAGAATCGTGTGTCCAAAATCAGGTAATTGAGGCAGGAGCGGATCGCATGAACGACTGGGGTTAAGAGTTAAGATGTGGAATCTAATCGAGAAGGAGATATTATGCCTATAACTTTACCCTAATTTTTCTAGAATTTGTAAATTATATTCCTACTACATAAGATATGAACCGCTACTAATAGAATGTGTGGTTGAATTAAATAAAGAAAGTTACGTGTTTTATTCACAAAGCTATAAAAATTAATTTTATATCAACCGAGCTCCTTTCATTTAATTGCAAAAAATATTTGTATTAAATCTTGATTAAATTTATTCATTTTCATTCTTAAAACAAACTGCGAATTGTTTCTGCCTGGGTCACTGACGTGCATTTTTCCATTGTTTTGCGTTCCCTGAACTTGTTTACCAAATCGGAAGACCAGCAAAAAAGTTCCATCATTCGGGTAATGTACTCACAAGCAGTTGAATTTGTCCAGTATGATGTGTATAATATGCAGCTCAGTTGCATTGTATAACCAAAACTGGTAAGCACATTAACCTTGACATTGAGCCATTTGTCATCATCTCGTTTTTTGCTTTATTAAATTTGTTATTACCAAAGTCAATCACCACATCCCATGCTTATCGGTTATCTATCCAAGTGAATCGAAAGTTCATTATCGTGTTCATAATAGTGGAATCAGAATCCACATATATTCATTCATTGCTTTTCGGCTCAGTGCCGGTGAGTTGTTCCAAGTTTAAACGTACAAATCATGCTTACCGGTAACTGAGACGGATATTCTCACTCGAATAAGTCATTGATAAATATCATGCCATACTTTCATACTACGTATGTTTAGGAGCATTAACATTTTAACATTTCTTTAGTGGAATTCTTTACCTCAAGTTTAATGACTCATGACATGCCATAACGTAACATGACACTTTTTCAGAGTGGAACGGATCATAACTGAAGTGCAAATATTTATGACGACTGATGTTTCTCTCGCCTTGTTAGAATTTAGTATAAAAGGGAAACGTTTAACCTGAACTTATCATCAGTTACAACACTACAGTTCAAACCAAACCACACAGAAACATTACAACCACTATATTTTGCAAGATTTTTTTCAACTACAACTTTCTCTGAAATTCAGAAAAATGAAGTTGTTAATTTCGATACTTTGCGTAACAGCCGTACTTGCTGCTCCCAATCTCAAGCATGAGAAGCTTTCACCAGAGCTCAGGGCAGCCGTGGAGAGTAAAGCTCCATTCAACTACAGCTTAATTATCTACTTTGAAGGAGGCACCCGTTCAGTTCTGGACTTCATTTTGGCAACCCGTTTCCCAACTCGTGAGGAACGCCTTGACACATTGCATACCATGTTGATTGCAAACGCAGAAAGCTCGCAGAAGAATGCTCTTGCAATTGCGTCAAAATACGAGTTTTTCTATGAAAGCTTTTGGATCACCAATTCACTGTACATACGGGACGTGACGGATTTGGATCTCGTTTTTGATTTGGAAATGCTTGAAGAAACTGGGGAAATATGGGAGGAAGATATTGCTAACCTAGTTGAACCAGTTGAGAACAAAAACGCAAGCTTATCTGCTGACTATGAATGGGGTATCATTAAAATTCAAGCACCTGAAGCTTGGGATGCGATTGAGGGTAAGAGGGGACAGGGTATCAGGATAGCCACAGTTGACACAGGGGTAAGAGGGACACATGAAGCTCTTCGCAACAACTATTTGGGAGAGTATGGTTGGTTTGACCCTTCTACAGCGGAACCATTGCCGACCGATAGAAATGGTGAGCATTTATTCGTGCATTACATTAAGAAAATAATTTGTTTGATTAATCAATCAATTATTGATAATTGACCCAATTTTAATTGTAATTGAATCGGTAGGTCATGGAACTCATACGACTGGTACTATTGCAGGATCAAACGGAATTTTGTTGTACTTTAGTTTTTGCGTTTTATTATATTGATTTATTTTTTGTATTATCTAGTGTCGCACCTGATGCTAAATGGATGGCATGTCGTGGCTGTGCAACTTCAGCCTGTTCCCAATATGACCTAAATATGTGGTAAGTTAGCCTTCAGATGAATTTGTTGTATTAAAATCTTTGACATTTTTATTTAGCTGCTTTTATTAACCTTCCTTTATATAGTGGACAGTTCTTTGCCTGCCCTACTTTGGCTGACGGAAGCAAGCCAGATTGTTCAAAAGCCCCCCATGTCGTTTCCAACAGTTGGGGAGGTGGCCGTGGAACAACTTGGTAGGTTCCCTATTTACTATGATGTATTATAATGATAGTGAATACAGTCAATCTAAATTTATTGACAATTATTGTTTACAGGTATGAGCCTGTTATTGAAGCCTGGGTAGCGGAGGAATTGTTCCAGTGTTCAGTATTGGCAATTCTGGCCCGCGATGTGACACTGCCAACAGGTATTAACTTAATTCACTATAAAGAAAAAGAAGGTTTGTATGCAAAAATTTAATTTTGCTCTGGTCTCCAACTCCAGTCCTGGCGATAATGGCAAAGTTATCGGAGTCGGATCTACAATGGAAAGTGACTCAATTTCATCATTTAGCAGCGTTGGCCCAACCGTTGATAAGAGAATGAAACCAGATATTGCAGCTCCAGGTTCAGAAGTTATTTCCGCGTATCACACTTCAGATGATGCTTATAGATCACTTTCAGGAACTTCTATGGCTGCTCCACACGTTTCCGGTGTTGTTGCTCTTTTTCTCACTAGAAATGAGCAACTCGACGTTGCCAATGTTAAAGATCTTCTTTAAAAATACCGACAAGGATCTTGTTCCGCTGGAACATCTTGTGAAGGTATTGGTGATGATGTGTTCCCAAACCATGTCTTTGGCAGTGGACGTCTAAATGCGCTTAAGAGTGTTCAAGCACAGACTAAGATGCTTAAAAGTAATGTCTACTACTGTATAATGTGTGCTGTACATAATAATGTAAATTCAACTTGTACATTTTGTAATACTGAGGTTATAAATAAACCTTTTCTGCGACAAAAAATATTGTTTTGATGAATTTGGTAATAATAATTTATTGAAGCATTTTCATAATACTTGAATGAGATGATTCTACCATGTTGCGTATACAAAGATGATAATTGTAAAGAAATTAATGGACAAGAACAGTAGGGGCATGGTGCACAATTGGGGAAGCATGGACAACTGAGTGCAAAACTGGGGCATGATGAACAATTGGTGCAGCTACAACAGTTTTATGAAGAACTGGAGTAGTGATCAAGGTCTTTTGTACTACTGGGGTAATAATCTTGGCTGCTGGAGCTCTGTATGAGTAAGATGAAGCGTAGGCGGTTGGCACAATAGCTTTGTACAATGGCCTTGGAGCTGCAACGACAACTGGGTGAGAAACAACGATTTTGGCAGGGGCAGCTCTGTATTTGTAGGAAGTAGCATAGGCAGTTGGGATCACTGCAGTTTTGTAAAGTGGAGCCGTATGGACAGCGTGCACAACTGGAGTGGCGCGTGGACAACTGAGTGTGCACGGCATGGACAATTGGGAGGCTTGGACGGTATGAACTACTGGGGCAGCATGGACAGTCTGAATGACTGGAGTGAACCCAGCGTTGGCTACAGCCAAGGTGCAGAGGACGGCGACGACAATCTTTATAAAATTGAAGCAAACATTCATTGAAATAAGTGTAAAACTATAGACCATGATGTTATGCATCCATTACCAAATGCATCCACTATTATGATGTGTTTGATTTTAAATTCTTACCGATTGCATGATGAAATGTGGTAGATTTCTTTAAGAAGCACGTTGTTAACAAGAAAACTCTTACTGATGAATGATTATCAAGGACCCTGTCACTCACCGTTATATATACTACATTTTAATTTTTTATGAGTTTTTTTATACAAGCAAAAGACATGATTTGCTGACGCAGAACTACCTACTTCTTGTGTAATCTATCATGCACGAACACAAAGTATTTAACAATGTACATACTTGTACAAAGTGTCAATTGTGACGCAAAGAAATCATTAAAGTATCTCCAGTCCACCCCTTGAGACATCCTCATCTTTTGACTTCCTAAATAGTATCAGCTAGTTGGAAGCTTCCTTAAAGCATGTAAATTTCCTTCATGTAAATTTGTAGACAAGAAGTAAAAAGAAAATATGCAGTGCGTGTCAAGTTTATGGTCATCTCATACTCGTACTCATTTCCGATCAAGCATAAACACCGCCATTAAATGCCTAAACGGCCCTGGGAATATGTATATCGCATAATATTATACCAATGCCAAATTATGAATTAACTTTGAGTCCATTATTCGCTACAATGTACTACTTTTGCATTACCGCTATAGAAAGGGACTTCAAGATACCCTTTAACATAGTAAATTTTGATCAAAGGAAATAGCTATCGTCACGTTGTTCGTCATCATGATGATGTAGATGAATCATGTACACTGAGAGTTGCTATTTGATAATGTTGCTTGCAGTGGTCTGGTTTTCTTTAGTTTCATTTGTGAGAGTAAAGTTTCGTGTTTTAGGAATTACGCTTAATTTTTGTAACTACTATAATGAATTTAATATAAAATCATGGAACAACGTGAAGATGAAAAAGGCAGATAGGAAATAAAGGGATGACTGATCTTCTTAACTTCTATTCCTTTCAATTTTTGAGAGCATGAAGGTGGAGGCCATTTCGTTACATTCCTTTTATTTGCATCAGTTTGCGTAACTGGAGCTTTTTTTTGCAGTTTGTCTTAATGTCGATTACCATTACTATTATTGTTTTTATCTTGATAATGATGATGGTGGTGGTTTTGAGAATTTTGATGATGATGGTGATGTTCATGGTGTTCCTGAAGTTTTTGTAGTCTCTGCAAAAGACATGGATGATTGTGGTGGAATAATGAATAGAGCTGATCTGCGGACGGAAATGCCTCGTGATCAATTACAATCTTAATCAACGCTTGTTCCAAAGGAGTGCCGTAGCCGAGTTCCGAAGCGTGTTCGTCAGCATTTATCTCGTATTCCCGCTGTTGTATTTGATGCAGTGTTTGAAGAAACTACAAAGTAAAAACATTTATGGATTCCTACAAGACTTTTGCATTTTCTAAAAAAAAACCAAAATCAATTCTGTGACGCTACTCACGTTGTGATATGTTCTTAAAATTAAGTAATATCCTATGACCATTCCTGGAAGATATTCTTTGCCCCGATCGTCTATTATTGTACCATCATTTAAAGGATCGGATGTAAATCCAAAGGCCTGACAAATAATATCTTTCGACCGCAGCCATAGTACTAGTAAAGCTGTTGAAATTTGCATAAAATGCCAAAAAATCAACCCTTTTTCAGAATGAAGGTTTTTCCAATGTCCTAATTCATGGGAAACCACAGCCTCGATTTGCCGATTAGGTAGACCTTTTTCGGGGCTCTTGAATATGTAATTTTGAACATTTATCATCAAGTCCAGAACAAGTTTCAAACAATTTCTGTAAATGAGTTTATAATAATTAATTACGGAACGGGAATGACCCTCAATGAGTCGTGCAAAAATGACAACTTTTCTATATGTGAAAAATCCGTAGAAAAACGCAGATGAATGCATGCTTCTGGATCTGCTATGCAAGAAACTGACATGTTCTTTTGGAAACTGAACTCGGTCGCACAGAGCATCAATGGATCTTTTTAATTCTGGGTTTTCCGCTGAGACGTCAAAAGTGTTAGCTTCATTTCTGAGCAGTGCCCACATTTCAATTGTTGGGTAAAGGACAAAGAATACAAATGACATTGAGCCAAAAACGATCATTTGCTCTTGTTGAGATTTGCTGCTCAGTTTCTGACATAACCATAATATGTATAATACGAATGAATGTATAATTAATATGAATTCGGGACATAAAAGGTTTATTCGCATATCTAACCATTAATGCCCAAGTAGTAGCTCCAGCGCAAAGCCCAACAGGTATCAGTCTTTTGATGCCATGAGTCAAATGGTGAACTAAATAGCTAGTTTCCTCACAATGGTAAAATCCGTACTTGATCTCAACCTCAACCAAATGTATTAGCAACGGCAAGTGAACTATTATATAAGCCGCATAGCAAATCATTGCAAACCAAACATTCCGCTCGATTGTTGGGTCCACAAATTCTGGCCACGCTGTAAAATCTTTTGCAATGTTCCAAGCTACGCTTATCCAGTTGAAGTAAATAGCAACCTGGAAATAAGTAATAATTGGTGTAGGAATAATTGTTATTTAGAAATTATTAAAAGGGACAAGTCGTTGTTTTTAAATAAATATTTTTCTTTACCAGCCACAAAATGTTTATGTAGGATTTCTTCAAGGCATTGTGAATAACCATTTCTTCTGTATATTGCCGAGTAGCTGCTAAATGGTCTGCTGTATACCTTCCATCGCTTAAGCGCTGGAGTATTTGGGGCACTTGCAATAATGAGCTAACATGCGAATACTGCCTTGCAAAACGAATAAAATAAATCTAAATTAGATAACTAAAGATTTCTTCTGGTTGGAAATGTAAACTACAGTTGCAGAACCTGTCGGTAAAATAGCCTATAAAGAAAGAAGCCATATTATCCAATCACATTTTAGTAGCCTATCTGGCATTTTGGAGCGAAAAATCTGCAGCCCATGAGAATAACTGAATCTTCACGTGGTAAGGATCGCTACCTGAAGTGGCAAAACATGGGTAAAACCTGCCAATTAAAGTAAATCATGATGATAGGTAAGAAAAACTTTTACTATTACTGTTACAGATACAAAAAAAAGACAGTATTCTAACACAAACTAACAGGAGGTCTCTACACTATACTTGACAGCTACACTGTAAGTAGAACGTACAGCAGGAGCGACTGATCAAGAAGATGTGCATTTTTACTTTCAGATAATGTCTTTCGCGCAGGTCAGAGTAGGGAGGCAGGGGTACGCGTAAGGATACCTTGAAGTCGTAATATGGGCAGTTGATAGGAAGGTCCGGTTTGCATTTTTTGCAACTCCAAGCATTGCCGATCGAGACCAAAAAACTGAAAAATTTAAACCACAGTTTGATAAGCAGCTGTCTCCTCGTAAATACTAATTCATGCAAGCTGTCAAGCATTACAAGCTGTCAAAATGTTTGTCATATTCAGTCACGAATAAAGAATAATATGCGATGCGGTTCCTCCTAGCTTGATGCATTTTTACAGGCATTTGGAAAAACCACAAACTTAAAATTAAATGCCATGAATTCTTCGAAAATTTATAGCACGTTCCAGTTAGTGTAGTCAAGGTAAAATAAACTCCAACTGGTATGTTTTCACCCATAATTGATAATACTTGATGGCTGAAAATTGCCATTTTCATTCTTCATTCTGTTCCTGGACCCAAATGAACAGTATGGGTGATTTTGGACTTCAATTGAAAGAAAAGGAAAAGGTTAAACACTCGTGCACTTTTAATGGCGAACACAAAGTTATAAGGGAACTCTGCATTTTTGCTTGGCACACACCTAAACTATGAACGAGTCTTCACCATTCCATTCTCGTATGCGTCCTTACATCCGGCTCCACCAATATTAAATATAAGCAAGCATATACAATACATCATAACACTTACACTTTTCCGCTGCTTTGATCAATGAGAAGTCAAGCGATTTAATTAGTAATACATTCAATCGATCCATCGTGTGGCAGACGAACCGGTGCTCATAATTTCCTTTTTGGGGAAGAAAGCTTACTCTGGAATGTGATAGTTTTGATGGACAGACACTTTTGCAAGCTAAAGCGATATACTTAGAATTCATATACGCCACATACTACACTTTGCTTCCTACTGGTGAACTAGAAAACCATCATTTCCTTGATTAAACTGCAAAATTCATGATTAGGACATACGGAAAAGTTAGTCCAAAGCTTCAGGATGGAATCTGGGCTTATTATTTTTGCAACGTTTAAGAAAAACTCTTTCCAATAGAAATAATACAAAGTGTATACTATCGCATATAGATAAGATAGCATGGCCCGTCGATAGGACAGGTTCTGGAAGGCAAAACATGCGAGCCTGGTAGTGTAACAGCTTTCCGTAACAATTCATAAAACAAGATAAATGTGGAACTTTATTCATAGTTCTTCCTTCGCTTTAAAGTCTGGTTGTTGATTTGAGTTCTATATGTGTTCAGTTTGGCTTGACTTGAGAGTGTCATTTACTAAACTTAAATTTTTGCAAGTTTCATCTAACCCACTTCAAATAATTAACCATGGCTGAAGACCCGAAAACGAGCTTGGTATACCTAGTGGAAAGTGATATACTCCTTCATAGTCGAATAACCAAACTCAGTTTTCGAAAGGATCCTCACTACTTTGCTGGGAGAGCAGGCATCATACGTATCCTTAATTTGGTGCGTTTTTGTGGGGTTATTATTACCTATCAAGTGTCTATATATCAGTTTCAAAAATGTATCAGCAATTATTATTCTTCAACAGTTTATCTCAGTTTTATCAGTCTGCTTGGTGATACCTGGCTTCCATGCTGAAACAGTAACTGATACAGAACTAATAAGAAAAATGGGGAGCGACTCCTTTTCCGGCTATAGAGCCTCCGCCTATTCATTTGTCAGCTTGTCAGCGGGCGGGGTCACCATTCTGATTACGGTTGTCTTCCTGGTTCTCCTCTTTCTCTTTATGGAAGTTCGATGTGACCTACTCTGGGAACGAATTGTAATGAATCTGTAAATCATTGTGGTATACAAATATGTCCTAAACCTATCTGTCAATTACATAATGAATACTGTTTATCTCATTTTAGAATCAAAAAGCTCATGTTGTAGCCTGTATTTTTTCGGTAGTAGCTGCATTTGCGAATGTGATGTCGATACACGATGTCCAGTACAAAAATTGCAAAACTCCCAGATGCCTCGATGAGAAATATCACGATACGAAAGTTACAAAGTATGAGGAAGTATTTTACCCTCCGTATTTCTTTCAACATTATGTAGCGTTTGTAAGTATACATTTTTTCAAGGTTAAACCAATTATTCGAAAGTCCATACAAATATTTTAGATCATACAAGATACAAGTAGTCAGCAATTTCAATTTCAGATTGGATTTCTTACAAACGCCATGCTCTACTCGATTGCATCCCGTCTTTGGCTCAGAAATGATGACTAGCTTCTACATTGTTTTAATTTTGTACTTAAGAAAGAAAATTTAAGTTGATGTGTGCGTTCAACTTCAAATAAAATTTGTCTACAAACTTTTTAAACATTTCATATAGTATATCTATTGATTTTTCAAAGAATACAGTTCATCTCATCAGCATATATTTAAGCTAATATATTTAATACATTTAATCTTTGCTCATAAAATCGCCAAACATAGTGAAAAACTGGAATTACAATTTTGGAGTTGGAATATGAACCAAATATAAGTATGACCTATTTACCTCTCGTGAAATAATGTTGTGGATATAAATTTGGGGCAGAATGAGATTATGTAACTTAAATCCACTAAATAATGTTCCGCTACATTTCCCTTCCAAGGTAGTTGTCGAAAAAGAATAATTGATTACAAAAAATGAATAAACAAATACACTCTTTGGCTAAGTTGCACTTTTGCACTTACCACGCACGTTGTGTTGTATATTTCTCGGAATTGTTTTCATGCGGGTCAAAATGTGGTTTCACTTTAATTTGTGATTGCACAAACAGCTTAATAGCATTTAGCAGCTCATAATATTAGCCAAAGATGGAGGCAGGAAAAGGCCAGCAAAACCAATACAATGTCCTCAAACAGAACCCAATTATTAGTAAAGTCTGCATACATACAAATCAGTTCTGTATGTATAAATCATTTATATCAACATGTCATAATTTCAATTCATTTCATTGTGTGCTGAAAAGAAATACACGGTTTCGCTTTAGCATAAATCCGGCTTGCAATGTTGTACTTGTGGTACATACTACATTTATTATATTTTCGGCTGAGCCAAAACTAAATTGTCTGCAGTAGTGCACTACAGCTCCCGTGATTGTTTGATTTGTTAATACAGTTATTGTGATCTCTCAACGAATCTGGCATCACTAATGTGTATTTATTTGACAGTGGGTCGAAGTGTTTGAATATCCGTCTGAAATTAATTAAGCCTGAAAGTTTCGGCTTAATACCAGATCGTCTTGTTATGGAATCACAGACTTGGGTCAACAATATATGTATATATAGTGTTTTTGTGTGTCAGACCGAATCGAAGGTGATATTTAACAGACTGTGCATTTCACTGATCATTATTGAGGACGCCTGCAGGCAACAAGTTTCACAGTATGCACGGACAATTCCACGAAATATTAATTGAATGTTGAATGAAAAATTCACAACTTAAAATATTGCACATGCAACATACATACACACGATGGCCATTCATGACTCATACGTATGTTATCTATTTGATATTCAGAACCAGTTTGGTTTTTTGTAAACCTCATTATGTTCACTATGTAAATTTTATCTTTGGAAGGCGAGAGGATGTTTTTGTTAATCGATAGTAGTGTTTCAACACAAATTGTTGATAAGTTGTTAGCATGGACATAAATGCCACAATTGAAACATCGAGCTAAATCAAATCGTACAGTGGAGAATTTAAGGCCATAAAAATACACGAATACATATACTTATCCGGCTCTGAAAATCAAGCATGTCAATCAAATACAGTTTATATAGTTTTTTTTAAAGATACGAAACAGCAGACAAATTGAGAGTGAAAGGTTCAACTGTTTAAATGTTAAGAGATTAGAGACACAACAAGAAACGAACAAAAATGCTTTAAGCACTGACATTCAGTTTTAAACGGCAACACTGAGCACATCTTGTCACCAAAACCCTCATCGTGCCATCGTATAATGGTGAGTCAGTGCCAGTGGCATACTACTTGAGAAATGGAAGAAATTCTGGAACAGTTGGACCTCCTGGGTACCCCTACAGTTAGGAAATTCGGGAAGAAAAAGGAGAGCAAGCAGGTTATTTTAGACTTTAAGCTACAGCTCTTGGAGCTAACATGTTATTTCAAAAAAGGGAAGGAGTTGGTGATGGATACATGCAGTAAGACCACACACATATTATAATTTTGTTTTATGTGACCTGTGAGTTTATGTTGGACTAGTTGATCAACTAAATCATACAAATTATCACATTGGCAGTGAATGTCCGAGAAATCAAAGAGGTTCGAACTGGAATCGCATCCAGTACATTGTTTGATGCATCATGTCGAGACAAAAGGTGTCTTACAATAATTTACGGGGCTGATTTTGTACTGAAGCACTTACCAATTGAATGTGAGTAAAAAAAGTAAATACATTGGTATGCCGAGCTGTTTATCACTTGTTTGTTATTTATGGCTTGATAATTGGTTTTGTTTGGGTGATGCAATCGTAGTAAACCTAACTCTTCCGCTCTCCTAAGTACAGCCTTTTACTTAATTAAGGTTTCCTATTAATTTTGAATTGTGTGTAAACAGTTTTGGCTGAAGAGACGGCAAATGATTGGAGCGAGATCTTACAAAATTTAGTTTCATGCGGTATCCGCCTATCGTATGACATTAGGTTAAATGCGTGGCTAATGAAGGAGTATTCCTTGTACACATCCAAAGACAGGTTTGTATATTTGTTGCGGTACTACTGACCATTTTGTTTTGCAGTTTACCTAATGCCATTATTTGTTGAATAGAATATGCTTCCAGAAGGCCTGTAAAATTTTGCATGGAATGGGTGTAAAAGTAGAACGTACACGATTTCTCTCATTCTTGGATATCCAGCTTGAGAAAAAGGAGGCAAAACAACGGAAACTGAGTGTTTGTGGGCAGGATGTGATGAAAGTTGCGAAAGCCGTCATCAACGATTCAAAAGTATTCACGCATTTGCATGGCAAAAAAGTTTATAATAATTCTGCTGACAATGAGTCATGTTTTTTCAAGGGGTTTCCTCTAATGCGTTATCGCATGTCGCGTTCATTAATGATACATTCTAATCTCAATTTCGTTGCAGGTTTTCAATACAGTGTTCAATGGTCACATTCGTGATGCCAAGCTGTTCCAGCCTGATTTTCATGAATTTTTAATGGAAACACAAAAGGAAGATGAAACAAATATTTTGCACTTTAAACATTTGTTTACTCGCAATGAGGAAAACGGAATTGCATACATGACTCCTTCTGAGGTTTGCAGTAATACAAAGAAACTCATCCAACTTTACTACAGCTACACATGTCCACTTGTACTATACATTTTTACTTTACTAAATACAGGCCGAAAACTTTTTATTCTCTGACGAAAATGAACTTTGCAAGCCAGAATGTTCCGCGGTTTACCAAGACATGACCCGACCGCTGTCACATTATTGGATTGCTTCATCACACAACACGTATGAAATATTCTTTGGAAAGCTTAGCGTCTATCATGTTCTAGTGGTAAAATGAATTGTATTAAATATTTTTAGATATCTCACTGGAGATCAGTTTAAATCCGATTCTTCTCCAGATGCATATGCACGATGTCTTCAACAGGGATGCCGCTGTTTAGAAATTGATTGCTGGAACAACCCTGAGCCTGACGGAAGCCCTCTGATTTATCATGGCTACACTATGACTTCCAAGATATATCTTAAGGATGTACTGCAAACCATTAAAAAGTATGCTTTTGTAAAGTCAGCATATCCTATAATCCTCAGTATTGAAAATCACTGCAGCATTCAACAACAAAAAGTCATGGCTCAAATGCTCCAAGAAACCTTCCAAGATTCATTAGTGTCACATCCTTGCAAGGACAATGAAACAGGTCAGCATATATTTGGCATTTAATACATTTGGATAAATTTTATTTGAGTTTATTCACGTTTTTCATTTGCTTACTCAGAACTTCCATCTCCAGAGGATTTAAAGTATAAAATCTTGATAAAGTGCAAAGCAATCAATAATGAAGACTTGAATGGAACCATATCAAATGGATTTTCAGGTCCCGACAGTGATTTACAATTTTCATGCATTCAAACTCGCAAAAGGGGAATCCTTCATTGCAGAAACCCTCGAAACGGCTGCTGGGAGCCTTACAAGTGCATTTTGACCGATGAAAAGTTGATATTTATAAAGTTAGAAGGAGATAAAATTAGATCACTAAGCAGTCACAACATTTCCTTGAATACTTACCCAAGCACACCTTCAAATGACTGGAGACGGGGTGCCCGCAAACCAGTCAAAGTACATAGGCGCAGCTCATTCACAGAAGAGTGGGCACCGGTGAACTTTGCAGATTTTAATTTGATCTCATCAGGGTTCTCTGGAAATCTACCGACACCCGACAGATACTGTTTAGAACTTGAGTATAGTGCTTGTTGTGCAGAAATAGAGAGGAACAATGGCCACGAAGACCTTCCACACTTGATTCGAATCACAAATAGACAAACTCTTATTGATACGGCGACTGCCAAAATCGAGGAGGCTAATGAATGGAAACAAGGGATTAACGAAGTTGCTAGAAGCGTAAGTTTGTAAAGATATGTAAATTATTAGGAACTGTGAATAATAGGTGAATTATATATTTGTCTTCCTTCTGGTTTAGAGACCACGATCATGTGAAACAGCTTCAAACCGAAGGCGAGACAAGATTTCGGATGACCTTGCTAGGCTGGCAGTCTACGCTCGTACAACAAAATTTCGCCTAATCAGCTCAGATAAAGCAAAGGCAAGAACCTTTAATGAAATGCATAGTTTACCAGAGAAGGTTGCGCTGAAAACAATGACTTCTAATCCAAGTCAATTCATTATGTATCATCAGGTACGCTCTTGCAATTGTAGTATTATGTAATTGAAAATTTAATCCATCATTTCATGCACGTTCCTAAAATGGTCTGTAAATGCTTCAATTTCTTCAGGTCCAATTTGGTCGAGTTTATCCCACAGGGACGCGTCTCTATTCCTCAAATTATGATCCCACTCCTTTATGGAATCTGGGTTGTCAAATGGTTGCTTTAAATTACCAGACACCAGGTACGACTAATATATTTCACTTCCACCCATACTGTGATTGCACCGAAATTACTGTTTCATGAAGCATAAAAGTTTTGATTATTTGTGGTAGACAAACCTCTACAACTGAATCACGGCAAGTTTCAAGACAATGGTGGATGTGGATACGTTCTCAAGCCCAGCTATTTGTTATTAAAAGACTTCAACCCCAATGCTATGATGGATTACATTAAATTTGGTAATCCGAAGATGAACTTCACAATTACGGTATAAGGCCTTTAATTAACTCCTTAGATGCAATCATTGGTTCAGATAGTTCTAGAAGTTTGTGTCTTTTGTCGGTACAAAGGTAATAGCAGCTCGGCACTTGGAGTCAACTCGTAAAGCAGCAGCAGCTAATCCTTTCGTGGATATTGAATTGTTTGGGGCAAAGTGTGACAATGATAGCTTCGCGTTGGTGAAACATCGTACATCTTGTGCGAGTAAGCCAAACTTTATGATAATTTATTTTAGATAATCTGTTTAATGAAGTGGTGCTTTTTATTAACAACACACTTGGGGTGCTACTATTAATTTCAGGTAAAAATAGACTTAATCCCTTTTGGAATAAATCCTTTTCCTTCCGGGTTGCCGCACCAGAACTTGCTCTAATTCGATTTTCAGTACAAAATGAACGCTTAGTCGGGGATCCAATTTTCATGGGACAAGCTACATATCCGGTAAATCCTTTTTTTTTGCAGTATCAATTTTAAACCGATAATCGCTACAACACTTGTTCCAAATATATAATATGCTTGCTTTCCATCCAGATATTAAGCTTGAGACCTGGAGTTAGGAGTATCAATTTAAGAAATGGTTTTGGCGAAGATTTGATGGCAGTTCTACTTGTCAAATGTGAAAGGCGGACTTGTGATTTCATTTGACTAGTGGCATGTGCGTATTTTCACAGTAAGATGCGCACTTTTGACACTATAAATAGTCTGAATACATTCATCTCATGTGGAAATTTAGATAAATGCTCCTGTGTGCTGATGCTCAAAAGTACATTCCAAACGTATGATAATAATAGGCAATTTTATATGACAATAAAGTATGTTTTGTATATTCACAAATGGTTTAATACTTGGCAAATTTTATTGGCAGCTTCACTCGTATTATAATTTACTTGAAAATAAATCGTTGTCCGTAGTAAGGTTGCTGTTGGTCGTAGTAGTTGTTACCGGCACGCCCTTCGTTCTTGTCTACAAATTCGTTCCAAGTGTCAATCATTCTTGTAAGCCTTGTATCCATATCGGAAACGCGAGCTATAAGAATATATAACGATTTTTTTAAAAATGCATTTGCAAACCAAAATGGAATTACAACAGGATATACCAAGTATATTTATGTATGTGACAACTTACTTCGCACTCGGTCGAGTTGTTGAAGTGGGCTTGGAGGATGGAGGGCTGCAGCGGTCAAAGAGGCAACGAGAAACGCAGCCACAACAAAAATGATTCCTGAGAAATTCTTCATTTTGAAAAGAATAATGTGATTCTAAGACTCTTTTGCACTGATGTGGATACTTTTCAGTTATACAATCACAACAATACTGATGCAAAACACCGGGAAGAAGCTGCTTTTATATTGAACCGAGAAACTATAAAATACAAGCTTGTAAAAATTTCAAAAAACAAAGATGTTTAAAAGGAATGAATTTTTCTAAATGAGGCTTACATCTTTGATTTTCTTTATCATATCACTTAACGTGAGCCGCATTGTTAAGCTCGTTAAACCTAAACCTTCCCGTTTGTCTTCTAGCATACTTTTATCATAATTTTTAGATCAAATACCTATGTATGCAAACATGGTTGGCAAACTTTTTTTTTGCAAATTTGCAGAAAAAAAATTGTACTTGTTTCATAAGCTGGTTACCGACCTTTGCTGTTTTTATGGTTAGTTTTCGGATGGGAAGCTGGGCTTAGCAAAACAAAATCTTCAACATTTTTGCTCATTACTGTCGACGTACAGCGTTGTGTTGAGATGATATAACTTCTAACAGGATTGGTTTTTATAATCATTGCGAACTTTAGATTCGCAACCGAAATATATTTTGCAACCGGTAGTGCAAGTTAGTTTTTAGATTTTATGGTCCTATTACGAGACCGGGTGAAGAACCAAACCAGAACTTTTGCATGCATCTTCTATCAGTTCGATGCGGTGAGGCTGTTTTTGACACGATCCTGATCTTCGGCTAGCAATAAGGATAAGGAAGTTGAATGCATCGGAGCAAAACAAATTTTTATTATTTTTTATCCGTATGAACTAGCGTTTTAGTAGCGGATCGGATGGGAATTTACGGGAACTTTTTATCGCAGCAAATGTGTTAACTCTGCCGTGAAATCATAATTGATAATTAAGCGTTTTCTCTACCCAACTAAAACGATGATTTAAATTTACAAATGCGTCAAAAAAATGGTTTCATATTTACATTAAAATCCACTTTAAAAACCCAGAAATCATTGTCCAACTCTGCATTGAAACGATTTCATGAGCATGCTTAAATCACACGAAACAATCATGTAAGTCGCTAACGATGATTAAAGATGATGATGATTATCAATTACATTTTACAATGGTCCCCGTTTTCATATTTTTCATCCAAATTGCATCGGAAGATGCATAAAATACAGGACACATTGTGTTGTGTATCAATGAACATGCTTTCATTGAGCGTGAGACGAAAGAGGTTTGTCCGAAACAGCTGAACTTTATCCAAAACAAGAAATCTCTTTATAGGTGGTCTGGTGTGCTCATTTTGATATAAACAAGTTGGTAAGTGCATTCACTGTTAATTTATATTTATATTTTCAATGGTTATTAAAGTTTGTAATGTTTTGGAATTATGGGATTAGATGTACATGCATAGCTTAGTTAGTCTGATTGCTTTTTACAGGATTTAAAGTCATAAGTCGCTACCCGATCGGATTACAGATTATTAACGTTTTTTAACGTTGTTGTTTCGTGTTTCCTTTTATTAGGTCAATTTTGACCTACAAACTGGAGAAATTTATATGGGTTTCCGTTATCTGGTGAAACGATACTCAATCGTTGTTTTCTTCCCAACAGTTTCCTTTGGTTTGATTTTTGCTGATTGGAATCACACGCGAAAGTGTAAGTAAAACCTTCGTTAGTGGTAAAGGATAATGGTGCTAAGTGTTTTTGATTGTTTTGCATAATTTTGGATGCAGGGAAATTGCAGAAAGCTGCTTTAGCTGATACGGAGTCTGGTGGAAATACATTGGCACAGTAAATAGGTAAAAATTCACAACTACTTGCTTTAATGTATATTTACTATTGGTAAACCACTTAATTGGTACTTATCAAATGTCACCATTTGGCTTGTGGTATATCTCTCAAATTTTATGATTGTTTTTAAATAGATCCACAGTCCTCATCCATCCATCGGCCATCCAAGATGTCGTACTTATCAGCATGGTGGAATGTAGTTGGCTTCAACAAATATTGGGCATGCTTTGCCATCCCAGCTACCGGTTTTCTTTTAGGAAGTTGGTTGGATCGGAAAGAGGTAGAAAATTCAACGGACTTCCGTGATAAAAGTGCATTGTTTGGAGGAAGGAGGAAGCCAGGCGAGCCACCATCATGGCCATCATGGCAAAGAAATATTTAATTAACTGAACTGATGGTGGAACTTCATAAACTTTCAGCAAAACGTCATTGTTCATATAATACAAATACAACCAGTCGCTATCAAAATGACGTGTAGTGAAGTAAGATGAATAATGATTATAGAACAACTTGGTAGAAACTTTATTAGAATTATTTGTGTTGTCAATAATAATAGTACACTTTCTGAATTAAAAGCATTGCTTGTTGCGGTTACAAAATAATTCATTGGGTCTTTGTACACTCTAATCTAGGTTTAGTTATTATACATACATGATTATTTCAATGGAAATTGAAAATAAATTCATTTCTTTAAAGTCTGAAAATTGAATAGTTACTAATCCTAGTTGTTAAAACTGCAGTTGTGTCAGGTCACATGTAAGTAGAAGGAAGCACGACGCATTTTATTCTGCCTGTAGTTCAAACTTTAAGTACAATGTCGTGAGACACATCCTTTTGGCACATTAGACACATATCTTACCACAAATTGATTAAGTTTTCTCAGCATGATCACAGATAGAGTTAATTAATACAGAACATAAAAACATTGCTGGATGGATTCTACATTTTTTGCTAGTATGTAATCAGTTTAGAATGGCGAAAATCATACTTACATTATGAATAATACAATAAGTAACAATGGTTAAAACCGGAAACAATTTGCGTATTAATTAATGGTATGTGTTGTGTAATTGGCACTTAAAATCTTTTTTCGACAACCCTAACCCTTCTCATGTTATCAAGAATCGACTTCATTTCTTCAACAGCAGCATTTGACTCTGCAGATTTGTCATGATGCTCAGTATTCTGAATTGGAAATGAAAAAAAAATCATTAAATTATTTCAAGAGAATATTTATCATATACGTACTGATTTGTTTTAAATTGTAAGTCGAACTTACTTTTCTCGACAAGGTCTTATCAGTAGGTCGAAGTTTGATTCCTTGTTTCAACTGCGTGATAATGTCATCAATTTGTGGAGTAGCTGAAACTAAGGATTTCTGATCAGAAGACCCATTTGGAGGAGTGTCGCACTCCAACTGAATTCTAGGTTTTCTCAATGTACACATTGCAGCTTGAAGGGAAGTGCCAAGACCTCCATTTCCAAGTGTTGGACCACTCATCATCGGAGGAGGTGGAGGGGGTGGTGGAGCACCTAATCCCATAGGTGGAGGTGGGGGAGGAGGTGGTGGAGCAGATTGGAATGAACAGTCTTCAAGTTTTCTCTCAGCTTCTTCAGCGCGTCGCCGAAGGGATTGGATTTCCTCCTCGAGTGCTTTAAGCTGGGCGCTATGCTGAATTTCGGCAGTTTCCTCTTCCAACTCCTTTTCACTTAATCGGTTCTGCCGTACAAAGAGTTGGTTGTATTTTTAAACTTTTTACAACAGTATGAAACATGACTTTTTTTTTGCAACAACGTCACTTTACCTTCAGTTCAATGATTTGTGATTCTAATGCATTCTTCTGGTCTTCCATTGAGTTTTGCACGTCTCCTATTTGGTTCAGAGCTCCCAGTAACCTATTATCCATTTCTTCGCTGCCCATAAACACGAGGCTTTGGCGTTGAAGGATATTCTTTTCATTCAGCAACTACAAAAATGAATAATTCACGTTAGGTACTTGTTTCAAACACATCTTCAACTTCTTTGTTTCAAAATGCCTTCAAACCATGCATACGTGTGCTAATTGCAATAGATTACTTAGTTGACTTACACCTGGCTTTAGTCTTGCTAAACCGCGGGCGACTTTCTTTTTTAATGATGCCATCATCGTTACTTAACTGATACTTTTAGTCAACTTGATGTTATACAAATACCAAAAGCTTTCAAGCTATATCCGCCCACTAAAACTAAAAACTATCACTGAATCTGCATTGATATAATTTTGAGGACAATGATTTATAAAACGCATTTAGTTATGCAATTAATATATAACTTTAGTCGTGTCTGCCGTGTTATAATGGGTAATTAATGTTGTGAACATTTTGTCAACGTTCTTAAGATGTAAGAGCGACGTTTGCTTGTACTCAAGAGGTACAAATATACGTTGTATAAAGGCTATGCAATTGCAATTATTGCAGATCAGGCACACACTGATTTAGTTGCTGGCAAGTGTAATTCTAGAAATAAAATCCTAACACAATTATTATGATAGTAGCTCCAAGAAAGGAAGAGATTTACTACCAGGGACAGATTGCAAATTCCATAACTCCAAGAAGCTGTATGATATGATAAGCGTTCTTTTGTGTATACACTACGTATGCAATGCAAGTATAAAAACTATCATGTGCTATAATACCCCAACATCTATTTATGGATGTAAATAAAATATATGTAAAATATCCATTTCCCATCTACACTTCGTCAGTGGAAAAATTCCGAGTGGTCAGCTTTCATAAAAATGCAAACTTGCCTAATCACATCTTGTTTAAAAATATATTTATGTATGTACATGTTTTTGCAGAGCTTGGGAAACTCTTGTTATCTCTTCCTAAGTGTATCATCATCAGAGGAGAAGTGAAGTCATGTCATGTGCGGATGTGCGTACCATGCACAATACATGGTTACATATGGGAGTGTAGTATAACATACGTAATGAGCTTGGGAACATCAAACAGAAATTTGTTTTTACCTTTTTCAACTCTGCTTCAGCAACGAGTACCTTCTCCTCATCAACAGAATGTTTAGCTTTCAATGAATCATGCTCCAAAGTTAGGTCTTCGAGTGACCTTGCAAGTTTTCTGTTCTCCTCGTCCAGCTTCCTTAGTTGATCTCTTAGTTGAGTACTTTCTGATGTACTTGACTGTATCGTGTCATTCATGAGTAGAACTGATTCTTGACTTTCGAATTCGGACAAGCGAATGCGCTCCAATTCTGCTTCCAGCTCGATTATCTTTTCCTCCAGCTCTGTCCATTTAAGAATTAGTATCATTAATCGTTAGCTACGGACGACTTTTTTTTAATGAGAAACGTGACCTCCTTCTATTCTCACCTTTAACATGCTTTCGCAAGTACTGAATCTCCTTATCGCTTTCCGGAGATTCTGCCTCCGACACAGAGTCAAACAAATTTCCATTTGCGAGAAGGGTAGAAGGGTCGATTTGCTGCATCATCATAGCACTTTGTCTCTTTAGACGACGATTCTCCTTGTTATACTATAGATAGGGCAATGAAAGATTGAAATCTGATTATTCCTTATAATTTTTCACTGAGAATTTTGAATACTAACAAGAATCAATCTTGGAAAAGGGTAGGTGATAACTCGGTTAAACATTTAATGGTCAAATTATATTACTCGAATAAATTTAATGTTACCTCATCAACTCGACTAAGGGCATCCGATTTCTCCCTGTTCTCTGACTCATATCGCCGTTTCAACTTGTAATACTCGTCGTAAGTTGCCTCCGACGCTGTAAAAAATATTATCATGTTGTGTGAACCACTTAATTTTTAAGGTACTTAAATTAAAATACTCCACTTCTAACTAATACCATACCTTTCCTAAGAGATTCGAGTTGGCCCTGTGCAGCTTCACATCTTGTAACAAGCTTTTCGTGGTCTGTATACAAATCATGGTACCTTCTTCTCAGCTCCTCATAATCTCGGGTAGCTGCAAAACAAAAGTTTTGATTGCTAAAAATATGTTTATACGAAGGCTAATTAATAATATTTAAATTTGGAATATTACCTTTTTGAGCCAGGCTAACTAAATGATTCTTTTTCTTTTCACTCTCTTCAAACTTTTCCTTCCACCCAATAGACTGGTAAAACCTCCCAGTACTTGAGCTCACCGAACTGCCAAATGCGACTCCATTTGAAGTTGGCGTTGTTGCTGGAGTAGTGCGATTGCTATTTGTAGCAGGCGATCTCCTACCGATTCCACCTGGGGAGGGATCCCTATATCTGACAGTGGTCGGGACACTACTTGCAGGGGCCGCTGATATTCCGAATCCCATTCCATTAGAATTGCTAGAATTTAGCTTGGGAATAGAGGACAATGGATTTGTTCTCGTTGGTGTCGTCCTAGCTTTTGATCTTGTAGGACTTGGAAGTGCCCTACTACTACTACTGCTGCCATTCATACTGCTCAGGATACTATTTATCCCGTTAGAACTTCCAGGTGGAGATGGAGAATTTGATGTTGACGATGCTGCGGTAGATGTCAAGTTGATTGTCATGCTAGCCTTCTTCATAGCTAGAGTAGGCTTGTTAGCCCTGTTCACAGCAGGAGGTGTTGGATTAAGATTAAAGCTTTCTTCAGATTTCCTGCTTTTCAATGGAACCTCTACGGTTCGTATAATTCTTGAGCCACCGTTGGGTTCAAGAATGGAGTTGCTACTACCACCTCCACTGCTACCAGCACTTTTCCATGTGCTAGCGAGGGTGTTATTAGAGTCTGTAAAAGTGCCAGAATATTTTCGACTATTAACTTGGCTTGAATTTGCTGCTGTTGTGGTTGCAGTTGTTGTTGATGATGACGTGTTGGATGCGGTTTTTAGCCCATATGTATTACCAAAATAGCCGTTGGTGTGACCACTACTAGCGTTGTTGGTAGTAGTAGTGCTCGACGAATGATTCTGCTGAGTAGAGCTTATGTAAGGAAACGTTGGGCAAGCACTTGAAGCTGTAGTTTTACTTGCTCTTCCAAGAGTAGTGGATGACGAAATGCTGTTATTGTTTAGACTACTATTACTCAATGCAAATTGATTGCGAGAAACCGTTGGCCCTGTTGTGGCGACAATGTCCGGTGGTACACTGCCATTCCTTCCAAAAGATGACTTCAGACATGTTTGTACACTGCCGTTCCCAGTCGTATCGCTGGTGCTCTGCTGAAACTGTAGTATACGGTTCCGTACACTACTCATCTTGCATAGATGTGATGTGTGCTTGCCTTGATAACGGGGTGATGCTGACTAATATTTAGCTGTAAAATAGGTAATTAAGCCGATGCGTTTTCATGTAAAGTTTATTGGGCTCAATGGTACTTTTTCCAAGAGTTGTTGATGATGCCATGCATTCTTTTATTGAAAAGTGTGACGAAGCAAAAGGCTTATGCTCGTTTCATACAATATATACATGTGCATGCAATATGCATGCACTAATAATAAAAAATGGTTCAGTTCAGCTCAAATATAATATGTATGATTTCACTTCAATGAATTTGTTTGTCTTTTGCAGCAGGTATACAGTAAGTATGGCACCAATAATACTGATAAGGAAAATGTTTCTATTGGAATATTGAATGTCAATTTATATTCATGATTCATTTAAATGAATTCGTGGGCATATGATATATGTGTAGATATATCACTGATATCAAAATGATATTTATAAGTGTCAGACTGGTTAACGAAGCCCATTCACAATAACAAGAACCACACGTATTCACTTTTTTTTTACACCACACTCGGAAATATTAACGGAAGAATAATATGTTCCTTTTTAAGTTAGGGTTGTATAACTAATTGGCATTCGGTCTAATATGGCAATGCATCCTTCAAACATTGAACTTGTCAATGAGGAGCCTCTGGTAAATTTCCTTGACTCAAAGTATTCCTCACAAGAAACTCAGTCATGAATGAAGGGAAGGAGAAAGTGTACTCAACTCAGAGAGTACAAGGACACTGCAATAAGATGGACACTAGAATGGTGACTATTAATTGCTCACACCAAAACCACTTGCTTTGGCAAAAAGTTGAAAGGATGCATAAACAGTTTGTGGAGTAACGGAAGTAACTAAATCCGCCGCAAGATCAATATTGATCTCGTTTATCTGGGATAACAGATATATTAAGCTCGTGTTTATGGCAGTTTCCGGAATGAGTCAAAAGTCAAACCTCGAAAGCATAGCGTGTGTTTAGCACAAAGTTCGCACTTGTGCTCTAGCCAAAAGACTAACTAAGCAAAATCATCACCGTGCTATTCAAACATTCACACTTGCACTTTTTGCTCATACTCTAGTAGATAAAGTTTGTGTGCGATGGCTAATGCACATTTATCCTTTTACATCAGTTGGCTTGACATATACGGGCACCCAAGGACCTAGTTTCATAACAATACCAATCACGGCAGGTAATGCGCGACAAGTTTTTCACTAAACCTTTTTTTCTCAGTTGCTTTTGGCACTACTACAGATATAACATTGGATTGCACTGTGTATGTACCTTCAACATGTTAAACAAATGTTCGAATTCAGCCATATTAAATTGCACTTTGAACACTTTTTTACGCTTAGAAATTGAACATTTCTATTCAGTTGTGTCGGTTGTATCTCATTAGTTCCACTAATTTATCACCTTTTATCTGTTTTTGGAAATGTTCAAGTATGGCAGGAAAGGATTTATCTCTCAAAAAAATCATAGACATACGAGGATACGATCAGTATTGCAAAGTTTAATTGACAAATCAGATTGCTTAAAGGAAAATTTCATCGGGAATTCGTTGATTGATTGAACCACGAGTGTTGCCAACTTGTCCGTCATTCACTTGCTCACTTTTTGCTTTTCACAGCTTCACGCTTCTAGATAAACATTGTGACATGGAGCTTGACTTGGCTTGATTTGGCTTGATTGTCAAGCATTTCTACCTCAATTTATTCCTGGTCCAGTCTCAGCAGAGTCTTCAATTAGTCATACTCAATCTTAACTCGGATGAGTAAGATATTTATAATTTTCTTCGTATAACAACGTCACATACTTGAGGAGCTACCAATAACAAAAAAACAAAGAGAAATACATGTCAATGTTAGTACAATTTTTACGTAGGTACATACATTTAATAATTTTACACTATTATTAATGTTTCTCCGAACTGAGGATTAAAAGTACATTGTACGCATAGCATTAAATCATCATCATCAAGACTGTTTTATTTCAGTTGACAAATAAAGCCAAGTACTGCCCCAACTGAGTCATGCCTATTAAATTAGCAGATAGTACTAAAATGGGCGTTTTTAACTAGTCATCATAATCGTAAGCGTCCCATAAAATTAGGATTTATTACGTACTCCCAAAACAGAATGCATTTCACACATTTAAATGTAATACAAAAAAAGATTTAATTACCGAAACTTGTTTCATTTACCATAACTTCGTATAACCCCATGATTGACTGGGGTGAGACGAAGGTGTGGATGATGGAGTGGATGATTTAAGACAATTTCAAGTGTCTACCAGAACATTTACTCACACATTGTACAGACTAACTAATGCATTGTGGTCTTGCAGAGAGCAAATTTGAAAGTAAAAGTGAAATCTTCTATTTAAGCTTAGCTACTCCTTTACTGTCTACCATTCCTTTTTTATTTTATCACCACAGCTCACCCAGGTAAGCTCCAGACTGACTGCAGCCACGAGATTTACGTTGAGATGTTGAATGAAATGAAGTGGACTCGGACTTGACTTGACTGTGTGTGTATACAAGAGGAGATTGAGTTTCGAGATGAAGTGCTTCTTGAAAGCGAGATGTTTGAAGGAGTAGAAACTCTTATGAATGAAGCTCTCCTGTTTTCATTGCACGTGTACTTCAACCCATACATTACATTAATGTAAAAGTACTTCAATAAATCTTTTGTACTTTAGTAATCCCGAGGTTTTTAATAACTAATCGTAAGCACGACAATTATCTCGGAGACTGGCGACACTATGAACGCAAATGTGTCATATTATTTACGTAGATTATGATAATGATGGTCCTTCAGGAAAGTCTTTAAGACGCCTGTTTTCATTGTTATGCAAAGTTTAGTACACCGGTGCAAGCAAACCCATAATAAACTCAAACTACCAAAGCAGTATGAACAAAAGTATACCATAAAATTAAGACACGAGCTTGAGCATCTCGAATGAAAAAAAAACCTTTGAAGCACAGGAGCAGCACGGTTGAATCCACGAGTTTTAAGCCCGTTGTGTAATAATAATTAAATCACTGTATATAGACAAGTCGCACGCATATAAAAAGGCTTATATATTTAAACAAACGATGAGTAATTCGAATAGATGATTATGGGTCTACTTAAATACATTCATCAACTGCGGGTGCTTTTGCATTGTCTACTTCTTGCAGTTCTTGGAATTTTCAATGTTATGCACACAAACAAATCAGCAAATTAAAGTTGACAGATCATTATAAAAAACAAAACTATTTTTTGTCAACCCCCGTAAAACTGTAATGAGTGGTGCATTAGTGCATTGCCTCTCTACTTCTAGACGTATATTCAGATCAGTCATCCACATATAACAATCTATTCTATTTGGGCTTCACAACGATGTTTCAATGAGCTCACCAAAAGTTAATAAAAAATGTACAAACTACGAATAGTAATGTAACAATAAAAAATGACAACTTTTTTGGACCAAATGACAAGTTATGTATATTGAACAAAAAAACTGTTTAATATAGGCTTGTCATTTTTCATATGCTTATACGTATAAGTTTTTTCTTCTTGTTTTTCTCTTACGAAAGAGCACATTTCACCCACCGGTTGTACTAAAAACAAAAACACTAATACCAGTGACTTTTAGGAGGATATAAAAATTACAAACCTTTCTTTGTTTTGTGGCTACAGGAGCTTCAGAAATTCCACCATACTTTACCATTTTATGTCGTCCAGTTCAAGTTCACGAAACATGTCGCCTTCAACTTTTTCCTTCTGAAGAAACAATTTTTCCAACGCTGCTGTAGAATAAATTCTTGCTTTGTTGGCAATAATTTTTTGGTGCAATGCAGCACACAACATGCCGGATAATACTTGCATTTGTGTATTGCAAAGAATAAAAAGACAGCTCTACATATATTTGCTACAAGGAAAAGCTCTTTTTGGCTGTCGTATCCATCATAACTCCTACTCCAACAATAGTTTTACAACCACACAAACCATTAAGTCACAAATTTGTAACGCTCAGCAGTAGTAGAAAGTAATAAAATGGGAAAAATTACCGTAAAATGAATCAAGAATACAACAAAGAGTTCGTCATTTGTAAGAGCAATGAAGCCATTTGAAGCACATGAGAAGTAAGACCATGTCTGTGTAGTATTCATTGCATTTGGCTGTATTACCAGTACCACACTAAAAGAAAGCATTAAAAAGTCCACCAAGGCTTGGCAGGACTTGTTATATGTATTTATTTGACCCAGTAAACGTTTAGCATAAAATCAAAAAGTCTTGCGTCCCTCTGCTCAACATTTGAGACACCTTTCTACTCACTTTGGTACAAAGAGATTGAAATCGTGCTCAATGTAGTAAGCTTAAGAAAATACAAACCTTACAACTACACACAGTCATCACATCAGCTCAGAAAATTCATTTTAACGACAGACCTTCGCCGAGAGCTTTGCGTTTTCGTTTTCCTACAAAAACAACACTGCCTTCTACAGTACAGAGTAAGGAAGAGAAGGAAGTCCTTCGTTTGGACGCTTCTACATTCAATCTCTTCTCCGTATGGAGTCTAATAAACAGCAGGAGGAAAAAATATGCAATGTTCAAAATACGAATGAATCACAACAATCGCTGCATTTTATAATGTTAAGCTCTTTAATATGGTACAATTATGTTCATACATGCCCATACCACCTTATGCACACAACACAGAGCCATAAAAATGAATGCTTTGCTTTTGCTTCATTAACTGCGATTCACAACGCTATTAAATTACCACAAAAAGCTGCCTAGTGGCAGTGTTTAAAAATTGTTAAACCATTGAAGATTATGAATATTGCAAAACATAAGCAACAGAACAGATACCACTCCTTCCTTCTCGCATTTATTTTCTTACCCTTCGTCTCGTTTTCCACGATTTGTAAAATGGTGTTTGTTTGTGAAATAGTCATATAGGGAGACTGTTACCAAGTTTCGAAGAAATCTTTTTGGGCTTTCATGGGGGTGAGGATAAATTTTAAGAAAACTTGAAGGACATCTAAGAGAGAAGGATTTTTGCAGGGCAGGGCAATCATTGTTGGAGATCAAAGGAAAAGGAAACCTATAAATGAGCTGAATACGTATTTTTAATGATTTTTATCTACACGCTCAACACCATGTTCTGGTCTGACAATGTAGGGTAGGGTGCAAGAACTAAACCAAATTCATGCACACTCGCCCTCTTGACTAATCTCATCTTGAAGGAAGAAAGCCGGCTTTGTGATATAAACAGGAGACTGTTATGGGTTCATTTTTTTCTGTTGGTCTGATCTCATCTTTGAATGCGATCCTATCGCATTAAATCACTCAATACATGAAGAGTCTTGCTCTTCTTGGTGAATTCGGTGTACCAAAGATCAGAGTTTTGGGAAGTGTCTGCTCTCACATCATGGTTTCGAAGAACGAAGCCCATGAGCGAGCCGTTTTTTCAAAAAGTTTTTACTTTTCGGCTAGCATAATACTAATTCAATCGAAAGCATCCCATCTCCTCTCGCTGACTTTAGCTATAGTGAAACTAAGTTATTACGGTTACTATATAAAGTGTAAACGAACTCTTTTGTGAAGTTACCTTTAGCATGCCACCTCCATATTTCAATTACAAACCACAAAAACTACGAACAAAACCCCCTTCCCAAGGAGTTTGGCAGTAACAAATTTTCCACGGTTTCACCTCTCAAACCACAAAGCGTCCAGTATAGTTCGGTCAGGTACAATAAATAAACATGAGTACTGCTACACACACTCTGCACACACAAAAATATTGAAAACAAACAGAAACGCTTCGCAAAGGCCACTCAAAGCCATGACCAAAACCAGTGAGATGTTACCGGAGCAGACGTTATGTCACGACTAAAGCAAAGACCCCACCGTTCATGAGCACGGTCAACAACAGTCTGCCTAACATCAAATTTCCCAAGCTGGCTGAAAACATTCTTTACTTTGCACATTTGTCAAAAGAAAATACTGGGCAAAAAAGTGTTATGATGATACTAAAACGATGAATGAGTCACATTCAAAAAAAAATTATACTAATTCTACGCACATGTGTACGTAAGGGTTAAGTATGATCTTCTTGGTGAACCATTCCATTAGCAAGGTTCTGTTTTTAAGCTAGGCAGAAGAAGTCATTCTTTGTGGACGCCAGAATGAGGTGTACACCAAGTAATATGTATCAATATGTATGAGTACGTTTATGGCGTTTCTTACACAGTTGCTGCAAACATTTATTCTTATTGAGTGAGATTTTGTCTAGTAGTTGTGTGAGTAAAAGAAGATATGATGTGATGGGATGGATGACTAATGCAGCACGCAAAGAAAATGCAAATCACATTCAATTCGCTATAATAACGCTAATCGTTTACTCACCACACACTCAGCGTTTACCTATTGTATTTCCCATCTTGTAATGAACTAGAATAATGCTCCTGTCATCTAGAAGTCAAAAAGTCATCTACGACCATTTTAAGGTACACTCTTAATATCTATGGCAAGGAGCAGCACATTGTTGAAAATTACATGTGGTGAAACTATAATGAATGGATGGGAAACAAAAGATTACCCTCTTTGGTTCATCAGACGCCCCTGCCGTACCTCACAAAGAGATGTGTGACGCTGATAATAATAGAGCTAATCTTTTAGTGAATGAACGAGCCGATTCAGATCAACCTCAACCACCTCATCTGCTTGTTCAAACCTCCTACTGGTATGTACTCGTTTCATATTTCGGAAATGATTCACGGTTTAACGAAATATTGAGATGTCATTATAATTGACTTACCAAAAGGAAGAAGTGGGAGTGCAGGTGAGTGAATAATAAGGGCGAATATTGAATTTGACATGTGGAATTCAAAAGGATTTCTCACAAATAGGTAGATTGGCCGAACCTCAAACTTTGAAGAAATTTGCTTACAGTGAATTTTCCGTAAAAAGCACCATAGTAAATACTCGGTTGGGCTCTTTATACTATTATTATTATATTATGCCTGAATGTAAATTTCAAAACGATGCTACCTTAAAATGGAAAAGAAGGTGGAAAAATTAATGCAATGAAAGTAGTACATTGCTACCAAATAAAACCAATAGAATGAAATGATATGAATATCTGTCAACTTTTCCCTCTTTTTTACGATAAAGCGATGCTAAATACGAATGAAAATTGGTATGACTTGCAGAAAAGTAAGAACAACAAACTCCTTATGCGCAGATTGTGATACAAATCTCCTAAAATGATATCTTGAGTTCATATCCAAAGTTGCAGTTTGTGAAAGCTACTCATGTAACGCATGAACATATCACATCTCATTTGGCATCACAGATAGGATTTCCTTTTTGAGACAAAACTTTTTGCCTGTTTGGTTGAATGCATGGATGATGAAAGCAGAATAATATAGCTCATTATTTTTTAAACACACAGCCCTCAATCAAATCATGAAAATCGGTTGATGTTGACGGATAAAACGTCATAAGATCTACGATCCTGATTGATAAAAATCATAACAAAACTATGGCCAAAGCATGTGCAAATCAAACTGTGAACGGAGTTGAGTCAGTTATTGAACTATTTTGGAAAGGACGAGAATGCTACTGAACTGGCTATTAAACCTAAATTCATAGAATGTATGTAGAATATTAAAATATGTTGTCTTACAAACCCCCATTTTTCAGGGATCATCATCATACTCATCTTGTGACATTATAATTAAATTCCATAAAATTATCCTCTTATATGATTTATCAGACAGCTGTAAAGAGGTTGATAATAGGATTTGTCTTGTGTGTATCCTCCAAAATGTGCGAAATGGGATAAGATGGACAGTTACAGTTTAAAATGATTTAAGAGAGTTTATCTATCAGAAAAAACATAAAAATAAATTATGAATGAATCCACATAGTGTAAAACTTCCACAAAAAGACTCAACGTGTTCTTAAAAGGATTGTACATCAAACATAATCATAAATATTTATTATTTATATTTATCCATTGCCCAAAACCCATAAATCTTCAGAGTGCATCTTGTTTTAGAGAATGCTTTTGATGCATTTCATTCCATTAAAGGTATAGCTTCATAGCTTCCCATGTATCTACATATATATTGCTAATAAGATGCAGCTGCTTTACTGTATATAAAGTTTATGGTGAGTGTAATACTAAATGAATATTATGCACAGTGACCGATGATGGGTAAATGAACTTTTTTTTACTGAAACAACATTGTATATAGTTCGTGTTGTATTTCAGCATTTCGCAACCGTGCTGAATGATAAATCGTTGGAAGGCTGTAAAAAACAAGACGAAAAAGAAAGAGGAGGAGAGGAAAGGGACGAAGACGGGATCCTCTTGATCATCCCAAAATTTTGCATATCCATGTTTAATGTATGTTTTCTCTTAAGGTATTATAAAAGTGAAAATGCTTATGCATACCATAAAATAATGTAGACACTATGAATTTGATATCAAAACAACCAAGAGATATTGATATCTCAAATGTGACAATGAGCTTTTAAAGGAGAAAAGAGAGGAGGTGATATGATTGGGGCAAATGAATAAAATTCCATTAGAGGATGGGCTGCTAATAGATAAAAATGAATATAATAATGCATATTACATTGCAACTTTTGGAGAATTGATGAAGATGAAATTATCGGGTATTCCGTTTTGGTAATCCTATTGAAGTACAATGTGCAATCCATTAGGAACCATGTAATATCGGCTTTTGAACAAAATATGTACGAGGAGTAAGTATTACAGCTAATACTCAAGTCAACTCACTCATCGTCAGTCAGCCCATTTGCACTTTACACGCATTTGCAACCATTTTTTTGGAATTGAATATATATATTTATTATGCAGAAAACGACTCATATACAGAAGGTGCTTTATTACACAGTGTACACCACACAGCATAATGTTCAATCAATCCGGTTTTTCATCTTGAAACTTTTCAACTACTATCACAGCTCTTGCTTGTGCTAGCCTAAAGGAAAAGCCCATAAGGCTCATTAAATTATGTTTTAGTATGCACTTGCAAAACCACTCGTTTTAGGTTCTACTGTGCATATCAGAATCGTTGAGGATGAGAAGTTATATGAATACATTTTAGTTGATGAAATGTATAAAATTATTTTTTACAAGAATCCTGCTGAGATCACATGAAACCAGTGAAATTCCTTCAAGCCTTCGACAGAAGTTGGTATGGACAAGACATCTGTATCAATTTCATTGTTAAGCTTATAAGAACATGAACACTTTCATCCTCTGCCCACAATACTGTTGTCCACTAGTTCACTTTACTCAAAAGTCTATAGCTTGTCAGTTGATTGTGGTGCAAAATGGTCAAAGTAGATTACCTAAGTGCGCTGAATAGTTTGGTGTTGTATCAATTTTTTTGGAAAAAAAACAACAACACACACATTAGCCTCAAGGTTCCCATTTATCCACCAATTTTTACTTATCTACAGACTGCATAAACAAGTCTGAAAAGGGTGAAGAGTGCAAACACATATCTTATCCTCTACTCACCTTCACATTTAACAACTTTAGATTTCATATAAATGAAAAATTCCTTTGGATTTTTGAATTCTTTTCTATTCAGTTGTAACTGTCATGTCAATGTAAAACATGCAAATTTTTCTACTTTGGCTATCACTACCAGGCTATCATCCCAATGGACACGTATGGAGAACTCTGAAGTAACGCAGCACAACAGTCCACAAAAAAACAATGCGAATATCTTGCTGTGTGCCTGACACTCTTTACTGACGATTGTTCTTCCTCAGAAACCCAGCCACAATCGCCCGTCTATCAGATTCACCCCCACAAGCAATTTAGAATGAGAATTGGGTTCGTTTCGTCGGCTTGCAAGAAATTACATTATGTGATATGCGGATTTCCTAAAAGGAAATAAAAACTTCATGACATGTCATCCTAGTAAATCGTAATCTCAAACAAACCTTCAGCCATCCCCGTATTCACAGGCAATAAACATCTTTTTGATTTTTAAAAATAAATGTATGCAAGTGCTATTTCAGACTAAGGAGTAAACATTTTGTTAAGCATTGTCAATAGCTTTGGCTTTAACTTTTACACCTCCACAGCTACGTATCCTAATGTTAAGCAAATATCTTGTCTTGTCATCCAACTCAACGATAGCACTTTTTAGAAATGAACATGATGCATTATGTGGTAATTTGGTATTGCACTTATACGCTTGATTTTTTTGCATCTTCGCGTACGTTGTGTATCAATCTCTTTCGTCGGATTGGATTGTTTAATATGCACTTAATACAATCCTACACTATTTCTCTGTCTATAGTATATTCTATATGAGCATTATTGTCTTATATTTCGTCTTGTTACAATTTCATGATGTTGGCATTGGCAGTGTAGTCCCAAGATTTCTTTCGTGAGATATAAATTACACGAGAGTTGAACTTGGAGAAGGATAGCCTTGAACTTGTCTTCGATTTTAGTATTGTCATGTCAGACAATACAATGTTGAACTGCAGCCACAATAAGATTATGAGATAGCAATCATACCGACTAGAAAAAGTGGAGATCAGTATCTGCCAACATTACACTGATCAATTACTGGACAATTTTACATATGAATAGCTTTTTCATTGCTGCTGCAGATCATGAGTCACTTTTCAATTTTAAGGATGCTCAAGTTGATCAAAGTCCATAGTCAGAATGCTTTTCGTTACTGAACAACTTGCTACGATTTAGCATCGATATGATCTATGCGTTGCAATTTGCAACGTTGTACTAATCAGTATCCAATTTTGGAGATTGTTTACTCATTAAATGAATGTGTAGTAAACGTTTTAGGAAATCTGGAAGGTTCGTTAAGTACATAAACCCACTCACACAAAATCACCACACAATTTTCAACAATATCATCAAGCATTCAAATAAATAAGTTATATGTAACTCTACCTGATACCTTACGTGTCTGGAACTGGTCCTCCCTAAAGATATAATGTAATCAATTCACATGCTCACTGTTAATAATATTTAAACTAGTTAATGTTTTGATTAAAGCTTTATAAACTGAAAATTGACAAGCTAACTTCCACATTGGTACTGAAAATTCTAACTGGAGAAAGTTGCTACTTGTTGACTATTTATTTGTTAGAGTTTTCATGATCCACCTGAGAGTAGTACTATCACGCAAGAATGCTTATAATTTTGCCATATAATCCTGAGTATGTAAAATATTTTTTCCTAAATCCTCGCATTACTACGTACAATTGGGTTCTTCTTCCCACACAGTGACTTCCTCATTAAGCATCTTGGAATGGACACGGAATAAAGAATAAATTACCAAACACTCACAAAAATGTACATATGTATAAAACGTATCATGCATTCCCATAACCTTCATGTGCCCTATTGAATTTCAGTAACTTATCACAAACAGTTTTTAAACTTCCGATTGAAAGGAATGCTCTTTGCGTTGCGATTACGTTTGCATTGTGTTCAATGGCAGAAAACAATAAAACATAGTATTTGCAAGTATTTGCATGCTTATACCATATAAACCTTGTTTGTAAATGCATTAATATAAGCACGCTCTGTTGAAAGGCTGCAAAATCAAATCAAAGATGCACTCTTTCCGGCTTACAATGCAATGAACTAGTGAGAGTTTATAGCAAAAATTCAAACAAATATTTTCGTAATAAAAAGGAAGCAATATACTTTTTGAACTCAGGAACTTTTTCTAAAACGTACTACAAACATTCGTGCATTGGGTGAAGCTTTTTTCTAACCTCAGGGAACAGAAGAAAAGAAAGTCTTGGATTCTTTATTTTTTTCAATCCAAAAGTGCATGGTCTGTTAGCATGTTATGTTCTTCTGTTGCATTTGAATGAACATTTCCAGTCAGCTTGTTTGTATTTCTAAAACGGTAAAAATGATGAATTTACTTGTCTTGAAAAGTAGGCATCTGGATTTTTTCAAACTCCGAAGCTATACAAGGAAGTTACTCAAAATTCTTTCAGCTCATAGTGCTGAAGAGCGGAATCTTGTCTGACTGACTGGCTGGACCAGAAAATGCTGGAACGTCAGTATCAATTATTAAATGTACCTTTTAATGTAATGAGGAGTTGAGGAAAAGACATTTATGCAAACACAACTGAAGAGTAAAATGAGAAGCATGATTTTGATTACATTAATTGGAAGTTCAACGATTTGGGTTGAAAATACCAAACAAATTTAATAAATAATATGAATAATAGTTGGCGATAGAGATTCTTTAAAGATACAAATTAGAATTGTTATGCTACTTATAGTAGGTACAATTTTAGAAACTTTAATATTTATCCGACTTCTGAATGCATGAGCATATTCAGGCAAGACTAAAAGCATATATATCAGAACAAAGTCAGATTCGTGACGTTAATTATGATGAAATAAAATTGATTTGCTCACGTTAATGCGATCAAGTGTTTGCAAGACCTCAAGTATTATTATCTGCAAATATTGGAGAAGAATCTGTAAACTACAGAACGTCGTACACTACCCAGCCATGTAACAGAAGTTTCAACTTGTCATTATTACAGGACCGATAAGCCCCGATAGCCATGTATTGATTCCACAATACAATACAGCTTCAAACCTATAAATACCGAAGGATGTCCAGTGTTTATGCATCAGATAACAAATAGAAGTTTTAACGGAAGGGTTGATTCTGATTTACTTGAAGCTTACTTGCTTTTATTTTTAAAAAATCCTTTTCTTTAAGATCCTCCCAAAATATAAAATTGAATCAAAATGAAAGTCATTGTTGCTGCAATTTCCATCGTTCTTTTCGGCTATACTCTGGCCTGCAGACCTGTAATTAGACTTTATGAAAGCGAAGGTTATGGGAATGAATACGTAGAGGTGGCGCGGGAATTTATTACAATAAAAGATGAAGCCAACTTGACAGCAAAAATGGGAATAAAGAACTACAATCTAAGAACTTGTCCGGAAGGAATGTAAGAGCAAAATATAGTAATCATTTTGATTCAAATGCATTGGAAAAAAAAATTCTTATTAATTTAATATATTTTGCTGTTTCAATTCAAGGTGGTTGGGATACGAGTTTGAAAATTTCACTGGCTCGAGAACCTTGCTGTCAGGAAAATCAAATGCATCGGCTGGCATAGATGCTCTATATAACAATTGCCTTTATCAAAATACAGGAAACAAAATCAGATCTGTCAAGATTGTTGGGTCAACTGCAAGCTACGGAGCTAGTGCACTCGTCACTTATCCACAGCGGTCCGCTGATGGACCTGAGACTACGTATTTGAATGATACGCGAGTCATTGGAAGCTTTACCTCTTTGCTTATTATTGGAAACGAGGAGGTTGAGTTATTCACAAATACGGACTACTCGGGGCTTTCAGTTTGTATACGTCCAAACAATGGCTACATAAATTACTATTATGACTATGAAGAAAAGAATGATAACCTTAATGGAACTTATGTGTTCACTTATCTATCAGACATTACCCGAGTTTTTGAAACGAATAACTTTCAATCATTCAGATTTGGTTGTAACTAAAGAATATTAATAGAATGTACAATATGTCCGTCCAGGTGTTTGTAAATAATAAATGTTACCCACTGTTAATAGAGATGTTTAATAAATTACCACTAAATATTTTTTATAAAGTGTATCAAAATGCATGCAACAATATGTAACTTAACATCCCATCCATTTCGTTTACTCTTTATTTGCTTAAGTTTATTATTCCTTCCATTGCTGATTTTTATATTGGTCCGTGAGTAGGTTCTCGATAAACCCTTAATTAATTATAGATAATACGAGCTCGATTTATAAAAAAATCAGTCATAAATGGACATGAAGACCATTGTTGATGGCATGCTCAGAAGAGCTCTACTTAAGATGCAATGGGGTCAAAAACTGCATATGATTACATCAAATATGTGCATAAAATTATATCAACTAGTTCATTTGTTTTCAACAAAAATGTGGCATGAGAAAATGCAAGATAGTCATCTATTTTAGCGTTCCATACAGCAGCACAATTTGGGGAAAAGCATAATGAAAACTTACAACATGAAATTAAATACCCTTCTTCATTGTACAACTTTTGTAGTAACTGTGCAGTTTGTGGCCATCTCACAAACACATTTTGTATCAGCGGAATCACAAACGGTAAACCAAAATACTACGAATTACACTCCCAAACTAATTGCGATTTCAAAATTTCTGTTCTTATACCACCGGCTTCAATCTTCTAATCAACATGTAAAGGTAACAGTTACTGCTGAACCACCTGCCTCAATATCCCCACCCACAGATGGATCGAATGGTGACAATGAAGTAAACCCAGGTAAGCTGTGTCATCAAATTCTACTTCAAACATAAATATTATTGCAATTCTGTCAATTTAAATGAGAAATGTGAATTATGATACCCCTCTTCTTGGTGACACGGTTGTGAATCAGCTATTGAGTCTCTTGACTTTCGCCTTCGTTATGTGGAACAAGTACAGTTAATTTTTTCCAAAAACATCATGGAACTCAAAAACAAAGTGAAGGCTTTAGAGGATACCCTCAACGAGTACAACATTACGATTACTCCAACTCCCACTGAAATCTTAATTTAACGAATTTGAGTTATTGCAATAAAAAATCATTGTATATACTTATGCAAATAATTTATTTATACGTAAATATTTCACAATAAAACTGCTAAACATAAGCGTGCACAATTAAAACATGGTTGCCATTTTCATTCGCTATGTGCATTTTTTCACGTCATAATTTCGTATCTTCTAGAATAGAATGAACAAATCTAAAGAACAAGTCAGTAAAAAAACCTATCAACTAGTTGCACAAAAGTTCAACGTTATGTCACACGACACTACACTACAAAGCATCCACTTGATATAATTATGACGTTAGCAAAGTTGAAGGGCTTCTTGAACAATTTAATTTTACTCGAGAATTATCTATGCTCTGAATACAATTGATTCTCAATACAACCTGGCTTTTGATGAATGATGAAATCAATTTGCTCACGTAAATGAAGTCAAGTGAATTTGCTAACGTTAATGACATCAAGTGTTTACCTGGGTTAAAAATATTGTCCAGCATATCAAATCGCCTTTTTTCATTCCGATGAAACATAACATAAATTGAAAGACTGATCATCAAATCATACCGATGTATCTATTTGGTCTTGCTTGAAACTGCATGCACAAGCTGTTGTATCTACTATGTGTGTAGTATGTGTAGATAACCTAAAATACAACGTTTTGTCAAGTGGTTTTTATGTGCTTTATGACATTATAAGCTTCATGAAGGAAGAAACAGCATATAAATAGCGAACGCCAGTAATTGACATTTCATTACAGACCAAGAAGCATACACCAACCAATACAATATATTTTGGAAAGGCTTTCACCTTCACAATTTCCAAAGTTTATAAACAGCTAGTCAAAAAATCTCGTAAAAATGAAGTTCTTTATTGCAGCTGTCACAGTCTTCCTTTTCGGTTACACATTTGCATGCAGACCTATTCTAAGGATGTATGAAAGCACATGTTGTGGGGATGACTATGTTGAGGTGGCACGTGAGTTCATTGGTTTCACAGATGAGGCTAACCTGACAGCTAAGGGAATCAAGAATGAATACCTCTCAACTTGTCCAGAAGGAGTGTAAGTATCAACCTGGAAATAAAAAGATTTTTTAACGAAAGAAAGTAATATAATACATTTTATCTAATCATGAATTGATTATATATAAATAGATGGATGGGCTACGAGCACGAAAACTTTACTGGCAATACCTATTTTTTAACTGGAAGATCTAACGCAACTTCTGGCTATGACGCCTTGTACAGCTGCAATTATGAAAACACCGGACGCAGAATCAGATCTGTGAAGGTCCTAGGCTCACCTGCAGATTATACTGCAAAGGCAATAGTGACTTACCCAGAGATGTATCAAGAAGGTGTCGATACCACATATCTCAATGACACACGAAGCATCGTTAACGGTTTTGACTCCATTGTTATCGTTGGAAGTGAAGAAGTAGAGTTTTTTGCTGGAACTTACTACTCCGGCTTGTCAGTTTGCATTAGACCAAATCTTGGATATATCAACTACTGGAGTGATTACGAGGAGAAAAATGATGACCTTAATGGAACTTCCATGTTTACTTCCATTAGTTCTTTTACTACTGTTTTTGGAATCAACCAGTTCCACTCACTTAGGTTCGGTTGTGGATCAAAAACTAATACTCTTATAGATGTTATCAGATATACACATTAGCTCAAAATTGTATTATTAACCTATTTTTTATATTTAAAATAAATGCGTTTTGCCATTTTGTCTGGATATGTACCACCTTCATTTGATATGCAAATACATGTGATATTGTCATATAACCAACACTTATTCATTTACATTCAATTAAAAGTTTTATTCATTATGTATTAAATACAAATTAAATCATCCAAATGGTTGATTGCGTATAAAATAAACATTAGGTAGAGTTGTATTCGCGTATATTTCGAAGTAAATAAAGTTGAAACTCGTCTCATGAGTCATGACTTATTGATAAACTAGCTGCGATAAATAATCGTCGATACACAGGGAGCTCATGGGAAGTATATAAAGGTACATGTACTTTATAATTGATAAGTACGAAAGACCAAAGTTGAAGAATATGGTACACGAAGGGACTTAGCACGGTCGTGTCAATCGGAATTTGTTGTCCAACCGCTCCACAGATTTTTCAGACATCTAAAATACACGATATTTTAATAATTGAAAATCTGATTCTACAATTCCTAAAGTTTGGATGCTGTTTCAAAACTTACAGGAAAGAAATCTAAATGAAGCTTCTCCAGATTTTCCATCTGCAGCAATGCAAAGTTAACAGTGATATCCGTTAATCTGATTGTAGAGGCTGATCTCATATGGCAAGCACTCAGTCTCAAAGTCTTCAAATCTATAAAATAATTTTATTAAATACTTACATGTACACTGACATTCGAATTTTAGATAATGGTAATCCAAAATGAAGCTTACTTCTCAGTCTCCTCAACGAACTTTTATGATCCCAACGCTGGACTAATGTGGATGGTGAGCTGCAGTACTCTTTGTGTCTCAACAGCCATTCACACATTTCCGGAGGAAATCCAGTAAAAACTCCATCCACAGCCAAGCCTCTTCGATCCATGTCATGGAATTCGGCTCCCAGGTACAAATCCAACTCACTGAGGGATTTCAACTTTTCAAAGATCATTGACATTGCTGTAAAAGATCCAATTACCACATTCCGAAGTATCTTCAAGTTTTGAAAGCAATGGCTAACTCGGGTGATCACAAGAGGTTTTGTGATGGCATACGGGAAATCCATCTCAATAACAGTTTCTGACTGACAATTATCCGGAAATACTGAACCTTGTTGATCTTCATCCCACAAGCAAATTTCAAGCTTGCTCAATCTCGGAAATATCTGCTTATAGTAAAGAAGTGGTGGTGGCCTTCCCAAAGCCACTAAGTATTGAAGCCTCGGAAAAACGGGGAAATCCATTTCCACAAGGAATTGACTTCCCACAGCTTTACAGTGGAGAAGGGTTGGAGCCACACTTTCAAGAAATTGTTGAAGGGTTCCATGACCAAAGGTAGATTGTTGGAAGTACACCTCCAAGCTTAAAATATCCTTTTGTTTTTGTGTCAATTTTTGAAGCTGCTCGTCTGTCAGCGTCATATTAAGTTTGAGTTCCCTCACAGTAGAAGGAAAATTGTTGACGAGAGCATCACCAAATTTGTTGACTATTTGCTGCTTCACATTTATCATTTGAACGGTTTTTGGCGTTCCTCCAAAAACTTTCAAGTCCAACCGTCTCAAATTTGGAGATCCCCTCAAAAGAGAAACAAAGAGAGAAGGCATTTCTGGTTGGAGCTCAGCATGAGAATCAATTCTCACATGTAGCGTGAGACTCTTCAATCTTCCAAGAACGAGATCTGATAAATCTTTTGGAAATTTCAAGTCACATGGATTAGTCAGCAATAGTTCAAGGTTCACAATGGCTCCTGAGCACTCATGAAGGAGGTCTCCAAAGTTTTCATCATCGTAGCTGTCAGTACAGAAGCGGAATTTGTCAAACGGAATGTCGGATGATGTTCTCATCACCCGAATGAATAGCTCGGTCACTCGACCAATAAAGTTTTTCTTGAAGGTGATACGACCTCGACGTTGTCTGTAAACTCTGGTTGCAACGCGGCACCAATCCTTGGACACGCATCTGAATATTTTGCAGTAGTGTCCCAGAAGTTCTGGGTCCATTGATTCCAAAACCCTTTCGACCACCTAGTAAATCATTTTAAACATTAAAAATCACTTCACTACGTATATATACATAGCATTTACATACATACTTTAGGGTTTGGACAACTTACATGGTCAATGAGCATAGGATGCAATCCATAGTTCTGTTCCACTTGGCCTGGTAGGCCTCCAAAAATCTCATCGTAAATATCAACTTCCATTGTGTTTGCTTATATGTTGCTTTTGCTTCTTTGTAATTCACATAACGTGTAAAATTGCACCTTGAATGTCTCACCGATGTTGCTAAATCGGATCACTATTTCACAATGAATGTTGGGATTTTTGAAATCTGAAATGTAAAAATACACATCATGAGTTATAAATATATAATAAATTCCACTTTTAAAGAGTGCATGCATGCCGATCTTTGTTTAACCTTGAACCTTAGCGTGTATGCAGCTAGGTTGCAATACCATGCGATATGCAATGCTTGTTTTAACTACAATAATCAGTGTGTCTAAATATGCGAAAGTTAAATAAACTATATAAACCTTTCATTTAAGGTTGAAGGTCTCAAGGTTAAGACTGGCTAACAATGCAAATGTAATTGATTATCTTGTAGTGCTTTTCATGACAAATCTATTTTTATACGAATTCAAAACTGGCCTGATTATATCGTACAAAAACGTTGACATGTACTTGGAGTTTTGACAAATTCCTTTGTGAGAGTAATTAAAAACATCTAGGTATACCGTTCTTTTGATTATCACAAAAATCATTGTTTCGGAAGGAGCAAAGTTCATCTATGATAAGAACAAGGGCGAGTAGAAGGCTAAAGGTGTGTTTTCTGATTTTTTTGTTTGTACATCCCAATCTACTTGATTGCAAAACACTACACGGATACGAACGATAAAACAGCGATTGATTGGACTGATATTTTTGTGAGCCATGTCCTGCTGCGTAAAAATTTCATGGCTAGGCCCAGGAATTCTTTTATACCTTGACTGTTTTTATGACGTCCACTAGTAGTAATACGATACCAACATCCTAAAAACATGGACATGTAAACAATTTGAACAGGTATGCAAAATTACACACAAAGTCATCCTTTGTGCGCTGTAGCGAAGTTGTAAATAGGATGCATTCACATTAAGTACAAATTTTTTGGAGCACATGCATAATTTTTGCAAAAACAACATGACATTCAGACTGTCCAGCAACCAGGTAAGAAAGTCACGAGACAAGAATGCAAGGTATACCGGCGTACACTACAATGGTGACCTTGAACTTCAATTAATGTTGTTTACGATCTTAAGCTGCAATTTCACATGTCTTGGTTTTTGTTTCTACTCTACCTTTACGATCTAGCTATCCATTTGCAATATGATGTGTGTGTGTGATATGGCAATTGCATAAAGCCTTGTGAATAATCACCGACTTGGAACTAATAAAAGGTTTGTTGTTCCCTTTTTCTGCCTTGAACTAGGTCCATGAAAAATTTATGTGTGTGAATAAAAGAAGCAATCACTGACAAATAATACTTTATAGTTTTAAATGGATGTTATTGTCATGTCACGAAATGCTATTTAAAACTATTCCACAATTAGAAACTGATCTCAACCTACCAAAAATATTCAAGCAGTTATACTCTTTCTTGCTCTGTTGTGAGTTGTCTATAGACTTTCATAAGGAATACTGAACACGATTCTCGACTTGTTATGCATTTTCATGGGATGCAGAATCACAACACAACTACTTTTCAACGATAGGAGATGAAGACGGCGTGCCTGTTTTCAACCAAAGGTGTTTCACACAAAGGCAATGCAATGTATTCGCAAACACAGTCATAAAATCTTATGTGGATAGGTATGCCTCCGTAAATCCACTAATTTGATTCAGAAAAACAGACAGAAAAGTAATTGACCATCCGATTCTCTATGCGGTGCATATTATTCATGATGATAAGCAAGGTAATCCGTTTTCCATTGTTTGCAATACCAACTTTAAATCATGAAATATACATGAAGAATGGACTATGGACTCTGTCTTGCTGTTTACTCTGTCTGGATTTGGTCAAGTCATGTGATTCTGGCATCTCTTGCTTGTTTTACATGCACTTTAAAGTTCATATAAACTTTAAGCTAAAAATTATCAGTGTATATATATGGCTCCGATTACACTCACGATTTTTCATAGAAATGACAAATTTAGATGAATGATTTCGCATGTAGCATAAGTATATAAATTGAGCTTACTGTCAACGATATCCTTACTTACCGGTTCTAATTCATTAATTATCCTACTCCCAAACAATAACCCACAATTTCTCAAAACGGTACACGGATAACACTATTTAAACTGTCATTACAGGCAAATGATGCATTTACTCAAAATTATTAACCCTTTTTTGTCACGGACTTCCTTTACTTACTGAGTAATATATCATGCGATTGCATTACCAATACACGAACAAAGCAATCCTAATCACACAAGAGCATAAGAAAAACTGAACAAAGAACAAGTCGCATCATTTGAGTAAGCTGAGACTAGGAAGTGGAAGTTGTTGTAAGACACGTAAGTATACTTGCTTTCTTTTTCTGCTTTACAAGAATATTCACATCGTATTCCCATTACAATTTTTTATAACAGGAAAATAAAAGGTACTTCACCAGATATGAAAAATGTGACTGATGTAAACAAACTCATGTTCTTTCACAACAGTACGCATTAATGTTGGTCGGGAAGGGGATAGGGGAGGGTTAAATCCGAGACTGTGATTGGCCTAAAGTGTGGGAATGCACAGGAAGGAAGAAATTTGACCTTTTGCTCTGATGCGTCGTTTTAGGTATCATGCCCTCAAAACCACATAATATTACGATGCTAACAATCAAGTCAAAGCAAAGCCAACTCAAAGTTGTTGAAAGTTGAACAACATGTTCTTTGGTCAGAATCAAAACAGCAGAAAACACCGTCGCAAAAACAAGAAGTTGTACAACACATACGTACTATAAATCCTAACGACAACATTAGGGGAATCTATTTATGTACATGGTGAATCCAATGAAGGCGAACCTTTCCTAACAAATTTGCCTACGCTTTGTGTATTTAGAAATATTCCATATTAATCATCAAGTGGATATTACACAGTACTCTATACCCTACAATAATAGGTATGAAAATAGAAAAGGTTCAAAAACAAGAAACCTGTTTGAATTTATGTTGGTGTTTATCATTTGTAATTGTTATACTCACCAGTTTGTTTATGTTATTTTGTGGCGTGGCTTACTTCCTCAAGGATAAATGCAACTGTCTGAATGAGACAACTGAAAAGAAGACGACAATAACAGCAACAACTTTTTTATATTTCACTTACACCTAGGCTAGGGCGTATGAGTCACAATCACAGCCACAAAAAATATTTTGTTTTTTCTTGGACTTTAAGCAAATCACTAACAAAATCAAGTTTATCAATAAGTATCAGCAATTTTATCTTTGTTACACCCATGTACACGTACTGCATGAGCTTGTACGCTACCAACGTACCGCAACTAACAATGTAAATGAACTGCTAAGTCTTGGCTAACACCAACACACATGCGCACCTTTCATGAGGTATAAGGCAACTGAACCTGAATTTTTCATGAAGATAGTTGCCCAATTCCACATTAAACCCAATAAACGTAAAAACACATAAGATGAAGAGAGTAAACCAAGTTTAAAACTGGTCTGGTTTGATCTGCTCTTGTCCTAAGTTTCTAGAGAAATGTGCTCAATGTGTTCTTGGATGGTACGTCTTATCCAGAAAAGAGATGGCTAAAAGATCTCGCAATGAGAAGAGAGGAGCTTTTGCGACTATGACTGTCCAAATCCTTGTTCTGTTTATGTACCAAACTGGCTTTTGGCTTATATTACATACTTTTATTCTATCTTGTTTCTGTTATTGTAATGCCTTTTTTATTCGCATCACAACTAGCCCCAACAATCTAATATATAGGCGCTCCTCATGGCATAGTACTTGTACTTACTTGCAGTCAAGAAGTTACATAAATATTTACTCACAAATGTTTTCACTTGGAATAACAATACATGAGGAATAGCAGATGTACGAGGAGTCTGTGAAAAATGCTCGACATTGCGTAGTATCAGATATCAGTGGCGGATATAGTTGTCCTGCTTCATTCTTGCTATTTATAAAAGTATTCAATTCTCATTTATTATAACATAACGCAAATGTATGAAAGGGTTTTTAGCACAGCTGCCAATAAAAAAAATTAATTTTTCTTTCTTCTGTGGCACTGTTGTTGTTGGGTTGCTGATCCTCTATTTATGTTTTTGTTTTTATTGCATGCCCATGAAGTTAGAGGGAAAATGACGAGCAATGAGACATGCAATAGCTTCTATGTAAATATGCCAGCTTTTGCAAAAAAACATACACGTTTCGCTACATGACATAGTTTGCAGAAAATCAAGAGACTTCGGCATTTGCACTTCGGCAACGGTCGTAGTCCTGTGCTGTGTGTATTATATACTTGAAGTCTTCGTCTATGAAATGTACCGATTCAAAGGTACACGCAAAGTACGACTCACAACCTTTTCACCTGCATGTTTTTTGAGTTGCATGAACTACTAGAGTTTTTATCTCATACATTTTCTATTCACAATAGTAAGAAAAGCGAGTAATATGAATTGCTTATAGGTTGGGTTGTAAGCTTATCAAGCATGAAGATCAAAACTAGAAAGGATATAGGTAGGTACATAACATCCACAAACCAGTAGAGACGATTGAGCAGCAGCGACCACAATAAGCAACAGGAATTGCAGAACTGCATTGTGTGCAAAATAGGCAGTGGAGTTCAAGATAGCTATAAACAACAAGGCATACCAACCGCTGCTGTCAGAAGATGAACTTAGGACTCATTGGGTTCGCGTTGGGATGGGTTTGAGACTTTGAGATATGAATATCTTGACGAGAATCGACTGTGGAGTGAAAAAAAATGTATTAAACAATTTTACTGTTTTATGAGCACAACTGCTTCTTTCCATACCGAATAAATTACTACATAGAAGATATGAACTGTAACGTTTGTTGTCTGAATGTATATAAATAATACAGTGTAAAAAGATGAAAACATATGAAAACCGCAACGCTTGCAGAAATGTTATGCAAACCATTTGTGCAAAGCTGACTCTGTGTGGGAGCTATTTTTGCGTTCGTTACACTATTTTACATCCATAAAGCGCAAATTATTAAATTTACTACTCGTACTATTTGCAACCGTTTAAAACAGTTGTGTATACATAACATATATTAGGGATGTGCCTTACATATAAAATGTTATGATGAGTGTAAGTAAAGGCTGACACAAAAAGAGAGCTTTGAACTTTTCAACACTCACTTTTTATTTCTGTCTATGGGCATGTTATGTCAACGTAGTCAACTCCCAAGAAAAAAATATGAAGCGTTCATGTGTCCTCAAAACAAACAAATCCATTCCAACTTTGCACGTTTTTCTTTATCTGAGAAGCTTATTTGCTTTCATTTCACAACCAATTTGACATGCACGCGGCCTGAATGAACTGGAAGAAAAGTATTGATACGACCGGTTATAGTTGAAAGCAACACGGAGAGGTCCATATTTATAGTACTCATTTTTGAATATCAAGGTTTACGAGCATGGAGGACCTAAATTGTATGCTGCCAATTAACGCGTCTACTTTTGTGGTTGAGTATTGATAGTAGGTCACTCATTATAAATTGGTAGTCCTCAGTGAGCATCCATCATATTATCATATAGATAATGTGTATACATATAAAAATCCCCACAATTTGGGATTGATTTTGTATCATATTTTCGTTTCAATTTTCCTACACGATAATGAAGTGACCATTGCGCAATTTTACTACTATGTAGGTTCAACTATCTTGTGCCTGTTCAAAGAATGTTGAATGAGAGGTCTCTCAGGAGGCGTAATTTGCACAGAATGATAACGATGCACTTGCACTTCAAGTGTATTCAATTGTTGAATCATATTAAGTTTTTGTGTACATCTCGTGAGAAATTGCTTATTTCCAGTTTGCATTACACCTTATAAAATAATTGTTGTGAAGCAGGAGAGCATGAGCATGTGTTCTCACAATATATATTTTTTGCATGTTTTTTTAACTGTCTTTATCATAATCAACGTGCGAGAACATAGTAATATATCAACACAACCACAGAGTCAAAAAGTGAGGTGTAGAGATACTATCAATCCCCAAAATTTTGCTTTGAGCAAAAAACAATTTTCATTAGCCACTTCACTTCACTAACAACAATATTATTCATGCCACTTTATCATCATCGTTTGAAGTTTGCGATGTGATTTCATTGCTACTTGTTGCATCATATCCCAAAAGAAATGGGACTAATGACAGTGGCAGTGGATTGTTTTTGGTTTCAAATGTCAAGGCCTCGCTAATTTGCAAAGGATATAAAGATACTTCTTTTCATATCGTCAATATCGAAAACGGACAATACTCATTATGACTTTTAGCGTCGCATATTCAGCACTACCCCCATTCCAATTTGCATGTACTTACATCTGTCCAACTGTCGACATTCCCATTCGCGTGCATAGTAGTACTACCATTGTTGCTTTGAATTGTCAGAAAAAATAGAACAGTCATATAGGGTATATACCTACATGGTTTTGATATAAATAAATATTCTATTCGTTGCTTTGAGTTTAATTCAGAGACAAGATATGTATATATTCACGTATATGTATTACATAGATGTTAGTCATGTTTAATAGTATTTTAATAATGGGGTTTATGGAGAATAAGATTATTTTTATTGCTGGAACCGGATTCTGAGAAAAAATACCTACCGACATTACAAGCTTTATGTTAACCTGGTCTGTAAAAATATGACCGGCGCAGCTGAGGTCAATGTGATGGATGACTACCAGGCAAATTCTTATGAATGGTAACGCGCAGTAAAGAAGTCCGTGGGAATCATGACTAATCTTTTACTCGAGGCAGAATAATATCGTGTTTTTTATAACAATATGCATTAATATTATGTAAATTTTACCTTTATTTAAAAATCATAAAAATTCTATCTATATCTGGCTGTAGTATGGATAGTTATAGTTTTGTATGGCGTGTGGATAGTTTTTACATCAGATTTGAGTTATTATTCATTATTGATAATATGACCTGTGAGCTTTCGCTTTGCTTTAGAATGCTATACATGTAGTTTTTTTTTTGCGAAAATGGCACTATCAACTATTTCATTCGTCCTCTTTTTTTAAGTCGTATAAATTTTCGCAATATGCGTAATAAAAACTGCTTTGCTGTACTTAATTCACGAGAAGTTGAGATGAGACTCTCATCATGAGAGTATATGCCAAAGACAGTATGAATGTGAAGACTCACAACATATATTTTCGTTTTCAAATAAATACCTTTATAATGGTAATTAGTATAGCACCTTCTACTAAACCTTTTATTGCCTTGATCTTTCTTATGATGTCCTATACAACATTTCTGTCCTTACTCTTCTCTACTTGTGCATTTCACTGGCTGTATAATGCGATTATATAATATACTTCAGCTCTAGAGCAAATAAGGATCTCACGCTGATCATATCATTTATTTTGAGACAAAGACTTACAGTCTTATTAGATGTAATGCTCCGCCAAATAATATTAATGCCGAAAGTCGATCCTAAGTTATGCTACCAAATGCGTACCACCATAAATTTATTTTTTCGGAGATTTTCACATCCTTGAGAGCTTACCCAGATCAGTAATTTCTCGAAAGTCCATCAGTTATTAACTGTACTTACTATTAGAATACGGAAAACATTGCAATTAAGATCAGTTGCAAAGTTTTATAAATATTTTCCCATATTATTATGTTAATGATAGTCATATAAAAATTTTTATACAATGGTCAAACTTCAGATTACGTTTACTTTTTAAAATTACTGCATGTAAGTTGCATTTAATGTAAGCTACTGTACTAATCAAGTAATCAATGAGATAATAATATAATATTTTCATGTGTATAAAAATAAAATCTATGCAATCAATTTTTATCATTGGCCTTAGCGTATTTCCCATGTTTTCCAATATTTCCTTTACATTAATATCAAACTGATAAGTTTGATGCACAAGTGATGTGTGATACAACGTCCAAACTGTGAACTGTTAAGTAACACCAGGTAAATTGATTATTTATAGGATTTGACACATGATAAGGTTTATCGAATCAGTAAATTGATGGTTAATTGATGACTTTAAAACTGCCATTCATTTAAAAATGGGTTTTTTGGAAAAGGGAATTGGAATGATAATGGATAAAGGAATCAAATGGAATGAAGTGGAATATTCAGTGACAAATAAGATCTTTCCACATCGTACTTTCAGTCATCTCTTGACCATTAACAGGCTCATTTCAGTTTAAAACTCATAGGAAATCATGAAATTTTTCACAGGGATCGTTCTCTCTGCGTTCCTCCTAGCTAGTCTTGGAGGAACTCAAGGTTTCAAGGATTTGAGTTGGATGCGAAATATTCACGAGCTCGCTTTGACCTCAGAGGTTAATTCTTTGCCTGTTTTGAAGGCTGATGAGATCACTTACAACTTGGTTGACACGTCATTGGCTCTCCTCCAACTTGGAAAGTACGTTAACTATTTGGGATACGATGGAGCTCTCACGCTTTTCGATTGGGTTTACGATTTCTCTCGAGTGAACTGCAGTGAATCATGCGTTCAACAAAACGTCCATGTTGAATTCAGGTACGCCGTATGCCATTGTACTATATTTCACCATTCAATTATAAGAAAAAATTCAAAACTTAAATATTTCTCCTATAGGGAGCCCGCTATCTATGGAGCAGAACTTATCAACGTTACCACCAACGTCACTCCCACTAGGCTGAATTTCAGCTTGATTGTTCCAGATCTCTTTATTTCCAGCCCCGGATATCGTCACACCATTACAAATAATGTCACTGCTGAAACGAAAATCGGAGAATTTGCCTACCTTTCCATTCTCAACACTAAGTATGGAATTGCAGCAGACTACCAACTTGTTGCAGATGTTGGTATTCAACTTTCCAACGTTAGTCTGACCTTAGAAGCAGAAATGTCATGGACTGTTGAGCAACGTTACACCATCCTTGCCAATGGCTTTGTAATTGATGACGGCTTTAAAGAAACTAGCTTGTCTGATGATTTAATGAATTTGTGGAATGGAGATTATGAAGGTCAACCGCTGAAACCTCAATATGAACAATGGGCACAGTATGTGCTTAATTGTGGATTGGTAAGAAACTATGCTTAGCTTGATCATTCAAGGTTATAACCAGGGACAATTGATTTGACAAGATAATTTTCTAGAGTGGAGGAAAATCAGATCCGTCAGGTTGCGCAGACGTTCAAGGATCAAAGGGACGCAAATTTTCTGATTTCGCTGCTGCTCTATAAGAAATTTTGTAGCAACGATACATTCGCAAATTCTGTTGGCTTTTATGGCAAACATTTAAATTTAACTTGAAATAAATACCATTATTTTTGTTGCATTTCCTTTAATTAGTAATCTGCATGCTTTGATTTAAAACAAAATCTGCAAAATCTGTTGAAATCATAAAAATGGATATTATGGCATAAAATGAGTGGAACATTGATTGTAAGTCAAAACTTTTTTGGGGCAATAAGAAACCTTGGGCAAAAACCTATGCAACTTCAGGAGTCCAGCTAACATTCCAGTGGTGGTTACATCAGTTACTTGCATGGAAGATCTTACGGTGGGTGCAACGGCTGGTTAAGCGTCTGATAAAAAACTGATACCTACGATTACGATGTCATGGTACATGTTGCGTCAGAAATGTTTATACGTTTCTATAACCAAAATGCTAATGTAAAGATTTCAGATTAAGATCTGTAGTTAACGATGCAATGTACTTTTCCAAGTAACATAGTGCTATCATACGTATCCATTTGTAAGTCTTTGTATTTGTAGTCTACTGAGTAAAAGTGTAAACATGATTAATGTACCTACAATGTCTGTCCCCAAACCGCGCTCAAGATTGCCATTCCCATTTATGGAGCTACCTCAACTGGTAACTCAGATTATAATTTTTAAATGAAACCTCCGACTTCACTTTCATCCAATGCTCTTGCTGATAAATTAACTTTCTAAGGCTCAAATTGAAGTACTCCGAAACCTGGCTCCTACTGATGTTAAATCTGCTCGACTGACCTGCTCCCTTGTCCAAGAATTATTGGACTATGATGTTGGAATCAAAGTTGTAAAACCACAATTTAATAGGAGACAGACCTCTATCTTCGAATACGACCAACTGGCTAACGCAATTTTTGACAAGAAAGTTCGTGGATTAAAGCTATCTTTTCTGATATCGTTTCCTGCTTTCTATCAACCGAAGCAATTAGAATCCATAACAGTGACTGGAGCCCAGTTTCAATGGTTGGAAACCCTACTGACACGTTGCAAAAATTTGAGAAACGTCACATACTATACTTTTAGGAGTCGCTACCCAGAGCGTCCTTCTCCCGAGACACAGCCAATCCATGAAATAATTGAAGGATTTAAAGACACTCCGCACTTACTGAATAAATTGAAATCCTTGACAGTAAAACTTTCTGGTCCAACAAATGACTACCTTTGCCCCATGTTCTTGCTTTTTGGAGGAATCAAGACAGCCAGCCTCAGAAACCTCCACGTAGAGATTGACATGAAGCTTTCCTTGACTATGGAAGAAGAAGAAGAAGAAGAAAATGATGAGATAGAACCAACAACCGCCCAGCGTGCTTTTGCATACATTTGCTTCGCCAGAGTCGTTGAATTACTCAGTGAAAATCCGCAACTCAACTCTCTGAAACTATTTCTGACAGGTGAAGCACCTCCAATGGTTAACGAGGAGGGCGAAAACATTGTACAACCTCTCCCCACTCGAGTACTAGGCTTGTTAAATAAACTTGGCTCAGAAAAGATGAAAAGCAGAATAGTAGAAAGTCAATCTACAAACGTCGAGAGGTTGCTTACGCTCAAGGAGTGGGTGAAAAATTTGACCCGTGGAGGTCTTCGAAAACTTTCTTTCAACATAAGCATTCCACAAGATATACAAATTCTGACAACACTTTTGGAACGTCAAACGAGCTTGAGGGTGCTAAAAGTATGCACCGAGCGGACTTTCAGTTACTTTGAGCATATTTATCATATCGAAAATGCAATTACTAGTCTTGAAACTATTCTGCGGTCTGTGTTGCACCCTGAAAATATGGAAGAGCTTTCAATATCACATTACATGCGAGGTCCTTTAAATTTTCGAGAAACGTTTGAAAACTTCAAGAGTTTGAAATCATTGAAACTTTGCAAAAATGTCCCCATATTACTAATGGATCACCACAACAGATCGATTCAACAAGCTATTCCGGTCCAGATAAACGATGCATACATGACCGTACAACGCTCATCCACGCTTACCAACTTGACCAAAGACTTTCTAATGAATCTTGAGATAGTTGATTTAAAGGGGTTTTCGGTATCTACATTGGAAGTGCGACAAATTCTGGAGCTACCGCTGTTAAGAAAAATTCGGTTATGTTCAAAGCGAATGGTTCTAGGTCATGAAGCATCCGAAAATGTTTTCGGGATTTACTCTACAGATTTGGTGAAAGCAATATTGACCTTGAGGAAGTTGGAGTGTATTTACGCGGAACCTGTCATATTTCGACAGGACAAGAGCCTCAAAACTGAAGTCACGTTGCTCGGAAGCTCAGGAAGCATTGTGGTGCCCAATGATGCACTGTTTTTGAAGAGTGTTGGAAAACTTATTTTGGACAATAATGCAGGCTGCTCCGTGCACAGCGGAAAATATATGCTATCTCAGACGACGTAATATCAATTGGTTTCGTTAGTCACTTTAATTATACTTTACGCAACGACTTTTAAAATGCTAGGAAGTAAGCAATATCTAATCCAAATATAAAGTAACAAGAATTCGAATAAATGAAATTGATACGATTGTGTTTATTAAAAGTCATTACTAACCAGTAGTTTATCAATGAATCAAAACCATGTTGTACTCATCATTAATAATTAATGACTTTATCACTATCATTGTTCAGGATTAATTACTATGCACTGCTAAATCTGGGATATCATTGTAAGAATTCCAGCTCATAAATTTATCATTTCAATCGACTGTCACATACATTTGTAAAATATTAATGGTTTACTCCTTGGCCTTAGTATTTTATACATCTAGTCAAAACAAATTGGAATGGTCGAGTACGGTAAAATTGGAACAATTGATTCTATTTCTAACGCTGTAGCCATGCAATCACCAGCTTCAGAATTTTCATCTAGAATTTCCAGCACCTTCCCTAAGTTGTACCAAGTAAAATAATCGTAGGGATCAAGTTTCAATGCATCTTGCAATGTCTTCTCTGCCAGCCTATGGGATCCAAAGTAATGTTGCATCAGCGCTAGACTTTGTAAACTTTTGATGTGAGTGGGACAAACAGCAACACCACTTTCATATGCTCGTCTGGCTTCCTTGTAGTCACCCTGACTTTCTGCAACTTGTCCTCTCTAAAACAATCACCAACATATAATTATAGTGATGTGCTAGGGTTATATCATCACGTAAAAAACCCCAAAAACCCACAATCAATCATTATAAATCAAAGTTATATTAATGACATACATAAAATAGCACATCAGGATGGTTTGGTGATATCTGAGCGGCTTCTTCTAAGGACGACGACGCTTGAGTAGGTTGCTCCAGTTTCAGGTACATGTCCGTCAACCTGAGCCATATATTTATTTGAGCGGACCAAGCCATGTCACTAGCATGAAGTAACTGCATTAGAGATCCCTATTTAGCATCATAACTCCAATTTAACACTTACACATTATGACTGCGAGTAATGAGTAATGAATTGATCACTTACATGTACTGACATTGACGAAGCTATTTCTGAGAGAGCTGCATCAGCACGCAGCTGTCCAGCGAATGTTGCTGTGTTTGTAGATGAGCCAGCTATTGAAGTACCACCACGGAATGATGCCATCGCTTACGAAAATTAAATTATCTTACATAGTTGATACGTACAAACAAATCACGAATAAAAGAAGCTTCATTCCGAATGGGATAGGATAAACTTACAAACTGATTCTTTGTCAGTTGGAGATGGGAGTTGAAGTGTACCAGTATTACCACCACCACCGCCACCACCTCCAGGATGCCTAGATTCAGGACTTTCACTGCGCATAAACAGATTCCCATCATCAAATAGTTGCTTCCAGATTATTAGCATTTGCTTGAGTGTTCCTAGAGAAGTCTATACATCAAGTAAAAACACGAGAACCGTTAAAACCTAGACTTTTCTGGACTGGAGTCGCCACAATAAATATTAAAAAGCTTGCCATGTACCTCTGGTCCACTCGTTTTTTCTTCAAGAGCTGCTTTCAACTGCAAAAATCCTAAATGTTCTGGATATTCATCTAGAGCTTCTTCTACTACAGCAAGAGCATCATAATTGTTTTTCTGTGCTGATAGCAATAAAACGATTAACTGCAGCGTGGGCAAATGAAACGGGAAAGCTCTAAGAGCTTTGACAGCAACGGCGAACGCCTCATTCGAGTTGTGTGCCCAAGCGTACGTCCGTGCCAGCCAGTGTAATACCAAATAGTCCATAGGATCAAGCTCAGCCGCACTAAACCAAATGGATTAAAAATAATAAAAGTGAAAGCAACCGGAACGTAACGTCAACATCGTCCAATAGTATCATTATTCCTCTAAATAATCCTTTTACCTCTGTAAAGCAGCTAATGCATCTTCTAGCTCTTTACTTCTTTGTTGGGTGGTTGACTGCTCATACGATTTCAGGAAATGGCCTATTCCTTCATACAGTAATACTTTTGACAATAGCCTTTGGCTTCCCCCTTGTTCTTTGGTTTTTGCGAGCTCCACCAAATCAAGCCCTTCTTTAATCCTCAAGCGACTGTAATTTTCTTGTGCTGCTAAAAGCAATAAACTTGTGGGTCGTTTACTTAGCTTTGCAGCCTCTACGAGCGTTTGACAACTTCTTCTATTGTTTACACCCGACGCATGTAATGACAACCCAGACTGGGTCCAAATGTGACACTCTTCAAAAGAAAATTTGAGAGCCTTTTCTAGTGACTCATTAATTAATGTATACTGATTCCACCTGGCAGCAGCCATTGCGAGAAGGTCAAAAATCCACGAAGCATTCAAATTAGCTAATTTTCTTGCTTCAACGAACTCTGGTGTTTGATTTAGTACACCTTCCCGTACAACCATTATTTCTGCAAGAAGGAGAATGAGGAAGATATCCTCCCATAAGTTTACGGGATTGAATATTTTTCCACCAGTATAAAACTTTGGTTTTCCCAAGGAATCCCCTGGGGGTGATAAAGCTGGCCGCCACTTATTTTGAAGGAGTAACTCGGCCAGCCGCCTGCTTAAATGAAGACGAATTGGTGCGAATAATTGAGTTTCATGCGTCCGGAGCAGCCAATGAATCCTCTTTAGAGCTTCTTCAACTTGTCCATCTTCCATTAAGAGTATAGGCCCACGGCGAATTGCAAAGTCGAGTAGAGAACTACATCGCTTCTTTTCTCCATTCGGTGGTATCCCATAAAGCGGATGAGGGCTGTGACTGGAACCCGAGCTGGATGCTTTAAACAGATAATAATACCGACGTTGATCTTTCGTTCAAAGCTATTATTTGATAAAGTAATAGGTTTTCACACAAAAATACCTAAAGTAGCATTTGGAGTTGACCCAAGCAAAAGCTTTTCATGTGCCTGGAAATATGAAACTCCTAAATCTGCAGCTTTTTGATAGCATCGTATAGCTTCTTGTCGTCTTTCCTTTTCAGACTTGCCCGATGTTCCTCTCCAAGATCTTCCTACCTTTTCAATGCAATGTGCTTTCATTGCATAACCTTCCGCCATAAGTTGATAATTTCTTACAGTGTAAGCCACAGTTTCAATCTGCTCAAATCTTGACTTGTCCAACTCTTCCAGAGCTTCTTCGTAGAGTGCAGACGCATAATATATTTTTGCCAAAAGAATATGTGCATCCGTTTGTAACCCCGACTAAAACACAATAATTTAGTTACTTACACATTTTTTTAGCGAAACTGTTGATCGTACTTGTCTTAATTCTTCTGATCAAATTTTAACTGAATAATAATATAGTACTACTTACTGCGTCACCCGATTGACTCAAGCAAAGTAATATCGTCTTTTTGACATCCAGTAACGCTGATTTAGCTTTAGAAATATGTTTTTCAGTAGGTTGATGATCTTCTAACCAGGATTCCAATTTGGATTCGCCATACAAGAAATTCATCAAAGGTTCAGCCTGACTAGATCCTTTCCCTTTAATAGGCTCCAACAAATCAAGGACTCTTTTCCATTCCCCAGCTTCCCGTTTCGCTTCCACCTCATTATCTGGGCGGCTTAAACTGGAAGTATTTTTCACACCTTTTTGAGCCATAATGATTCACTTTTACAAATTACTCAATCAAACAATTGGCGTCTAGCTTAGAATTCAAATCGAATTCTAAACTTTTTATAAAATCCCTTAGTCGCTTGCTCCAACACTCCAATCCGTTACAGTAATTATGAGTAATTCCAAATTAGACATATCTGAAATAAAAACCAGTCAACAGTCAGAGACACAACGAAAATTCACACAATTTCAGTACATTTCTGCAATATTTCTGTCCCTACGTAAATGTACCTAATTCTTGTATAACTTCCTGTTTAGCCACATTCGAACTATAATTATTATTTTTGCGCAATTATTCCTTTTCCTTTAGAAAACGATTGGTGTTGTGAATTACAACTTGTGCTGTTGCCTCTCCACAAGCACAAACAATACAAACTGGACTGTGAACAACACGAGCACATACCTAACATATAAATTCACACAAATACGTCTTCTTGTTGAACTTTTTAGCGAACATTCTCTGTGTAAGCTTCTACCTGTTTTTAGTGGGCTCATTTTATTTTCACCTGCCGCAATCAAGTTTATTCGTTCAATCAAAAGGACAAAAAGAGTTTGCAATCAATTAAAGGATCTGCTGTAGGAAATTACATACATACTATACGGGTAATCATAATACTATTTTGATTATCCACCCTAACCCTAACACACCAGCCAATGTTGATGAAATGATTGACATATTCTGTTGTGATTGAAATCATGATATATATAAGAAATAGACCAAAGGAATCTGTAGTGGTTTTTCTCGTTGATTGTTATGTTGTGCAGGATAATTGAGAGCATTTAATTGTCGGCCAGGATCATTTTATTTTATTCATTGTAATATGGTTGGCATTCTGTAGTATTCCTTTGGAATGCATGCATTTAATGACAATGATTTCGCTGATTCTACATGATAAAAATTTTACCTCGGATTGCTTATGTTGGCTGTTCGATACTGCTTGCAATTAATAAATTAGACATTAGATAATCAATGATAAGATAGCGATTTCACAACTATTTTTCGCTGACAATAATTTTTTTAACCAAACAGCTATATCTTGCGATACGTGTGTAGTTGGAGGCGGGATTGACCGTCCTTCAAACTGTTTTCCGAGTAACCTTGTTTTTCTGCATATTTTTTATCAACAAAAAAATGGTAAATAAATATTATACACTGTTGCACGCACATGCTAAATAACAACAGGAAACAGGTGTTTTTAAATGAGTTTTGTCTTCAAGATTATTGTGAGTTGAGTTAAAGTTAAAGCTTGCTGTAATGAAAGAGTTTTCAGTTTTCAATCATAATAATTATGAAATGATATAAGGTGAGTAAATTCTGATAATGAATTCGTAGTTAATTCTGATAAATTGCAAGTCGTTTCAAAAACAAGTTTGTATTTGGACAATACGTCGCATTTGTTAGTTTGCAGATAGTACAGTTGTAAATTTTAGTAATAATTCAATTGACAATGATTATGATACTAATTTTAGGTTATAGTTTGGTGTGACGAGTGGATGAAATATTCTGCTATTGCCTAATCAGTATTGGCTGGATTGTTGGTTCTTTTTTCTTGAGTGGTGCAAGTGCAATGGCCCTCAATGATGACCCATCATGGATCTCACACATTCAAATGTATATAATTTTTATTTTCATACTTTAAAGTTAAACACTTCAATATCGTATGATAAAAGTAACTAATCTTATACAGATATCCCATCCACGTGGAGTAAGTGCAAAAAATCCCACCCACCGACGACAAAACGCCCACGAATGGAATCATCGGTACATCCCCTGTTAATGGATCATGTACGAGGGGCACTCTAAAATATTTTAGCAAATAATTACTATTGATTTAGACTGCTAGATTTTTTGTTTTTTGTTTATAGGTTATCGAGGCCGTATTCGATTATGCAGCATTGGGAAATAATTTTTTGTGAGACAGTTCGTCAGTTTCGGGTAGTTTGTCGTCTTGGTGTAAAATAGCTACTAAAAAGTTTCGCGATGTTTACGGGCAGATGGATTTTGAGAATTTCAATAGAAGTACAGCTCGGTTTATTGAAGTGATGCAAAACTGTGATGATATACCATTCAAGAGTTTCAAGTTTACTGGTGGATTTGTCCTTTATAAGCCATTTCGTGGGGACTTTTCCTATGACAGGGTATTCGAAAAGCTGTTATCAGTATGCAGTCCGGCAATACAAGATTGGAGTTTTCACTCACAATCCTTCCGATTTGAAGTTTCCGAAGCTGTTGCGCGAAATCAAATTTGAGAACCTTCGTGTGCTGTCCTTCAAAATGTGTGTATATTATGATAGACTGCAATGTGACATGCCAAGTTTGCTGGAAACATTTTTTAAAGTGTCGCCCCAGCTAGAAAAGTTGGAATTAACAGTTACAACTCCTGATGGCGAAACTACGGATGAACAGCTGGAACTCATAGAGACATTTGGGGATCTTATTGTCTCCAAATTGCCAAAGACGTGTAGACACCTAAAACTTAACATGCCGTTTACAAAACACAGCTTGAAAGTTTTGGGCTACAAAATGTGCTTCTTGAAAGTCTGAATGTTGACTTTAGAAATTCGCCAGTTTCAACTTCCTCTCTAGTTACTTTTCTTGAAAGTCAGCAACGTACACTTCGTGACCTGCAGTTGATAGAATGTCCCGTTAGAATCGTCCGAGACACTTTACATTTTCCGTGCCTAATGCGATTACGAATAGAGGGGCGCGCAATACTCCCATGTTTTCCATTCAAAAAAGTGTTCCCTATCTTGGAAACATTTGAAGTTGTATTTTATTGGATTTATCAGGAAGATAAGTGGCTTAGTAATGTATTTGGGAAAATACGTATTCTAATACAGTTAAGCAATTGAAAATTTGTTGTTGGGTCACAGATTCCGATTCCCAGATATTCCAAAGAATTTCCAAAAATTTTCCTAGATTAAACAAGTTACAGCTCAATGTTGATTCCTTTGCAGTTTTGAAAGAAATTTTTAAAATCATGAAAGCCATTGAAGAGTTGGAGATGAGTTTGGGTTTAGAGTTTTGGAGGAAAAGTGGAAATGAAGTAGATTCAGTATTTACTGGGCTGCCAGAAGAATACATTGCTAATAAATCGGCAAGCTTTTTCAGTTGCACGGACATGCCAACCACGCTTCACGAACCGTCCCTGAGTAATATGCAGAGTAAGCTTTATGTCATGCATATATTTTTTATCCATTGAAGAAGGTTATCCATATCTGCATGTTGATTTAATATTTTTTAATTTCAGAATTGAAAAGTTTGAAGATCGTGGCATTTCAGGCGGATGAAGTTAAACTTACTGATGTCACCGTTTATTACGGCTTTTTAAAAATGCGATCATTGAAACATTTAACTCTTGATGTGTTCCCTGTAAGAAATTTCACGATAAATGAATTAATTTACTACGATTTATTGTAAATGTATTAAAAATATCTATCCATTTAAAATTTCAGATATCTGAAAACGCAATCGAGTCATTAAGGAAGTATTATAATCTTACTATTCTTCCGGATCGGAGGCACAGAGCGTTTTGCGGTTAAAATTTTTAATCACTTACGATTTACGAATCATGAACGAAAATCTAATGAATTAGTACTATTTAATGTTACTGGAACTTTAGCTGGGAACTACCATACATAACGCGTGAATAAAATACGATTTAAAAAGTTGAGTGAGTTGCGGATCAACAAGACCAGGGTTGCTTTTCAGGTACCTAAAAATGAGAATTTTAAATATTTTAATAACATTGTTCTATTTAAAATATAACTAGAGCAGTGTCATATAATGCTCGTTACAAGTAGTTAAGAATACATATATGTTTCGCAAATAACGTATCGAATTCCAACCTAAAGTATGCGATAACTTTAATAAGCGTTCGAAGAAAGCAGTACCTGCTAACTGTGTAATTCTAATGCTATAACCCGGAAGTAGATGTTTTAAACAGAAATTGCCATACCGTATTAATTTTTTGTTAGCGTTAGCGTCACAGTGCGTAATGGAATTTTATGGATC
>LJIJ01000688.1:0-83592 GCA_001718145.1 Orchesella cincta | reverse complement strand
TGTTCGGGAGAAGAACGCCGAGATATTTGGCAAAGTCCTACTGAGGGATTTAAAAAATCTCCCCAGAGTGGTACGTTACGTACAACCATAGGATTGTTAGCAAGACATCGACTTGAAGACTCTACTCTGCGATAGGCAGGTTCCACTATCCATTTACATGAGCACATGGTGGACCTTTGTGAAAATTGTTACTGGCAACACGCTTGTAATTAGAGCTGACAAGACCATGACAGTCGAGGAAGTTAAGACCAAGATTCGTGTGAAGGTAGGCATACCTGAGTACAAACAGCGACTGATATTTGCTGGAAAGCAGTTGGAAGATGGCAGAACGGTTGAGGATTATGGGATGCATCCTGGAGCCACGTTGCATCTTGTAACACAACTAAGAGGTGGTGGGTTTCCAACATTCTCCTCCGTGGATCTAAAATCAAAGCATGTCAAAGGGCAAGGAGTCACTGTGGATGATATCTGGGATGGTTACAGGTATGGCTACGATGTTGGACTAAATGCCGTTGGCAAGTGTATCAACGAATCTTGTCTAACGTATTTGCGAAAGGTTTCCACCTACTGTCAAAATGGATACGGGAAGCGTGTCTTGAATGATGTGGGAAGCAGTCAGTTCAGCTGCGGCGTCTGTAGAGAGGGCTTCACCCCCACCAACTTTATTGTCAGTTCTGCTCGGTCTCTCTTCCGCTTCCGAAAACCTGGAAGCTTGGAAATTCAATCTACCCTGTTGGAAAGTTTCGGGGGGATTAGTAACTACACCATGTTTGATCGCACTGCAAAGAATGTCGAGTATGAACGGATTGAAATCAAGACTGTTAAAGAAGATGAGTCCCTGGTTTCGTGCATCAACTGTGACTATTGGATTAAGCAGCGAAAGGATGCAGCGTTTTATGATTGTGAACATTCACATCCAGTTCACAGAAAATGCATGGACGATGAGGAAGGTTGTCCAATTTGCATGGCCAAGTTGATGACAAGAAATGAGTTTGCAACCGTCATCAAGGATTACAATGGTAAGTTACAGTTCAATATTCGAAGCTTTTGTTCAGTGTTTGTAAACATCAGTTTGGTATTTTAGCAATAATGCATTTTTTTACATTCTGTTGCAGAGGAGATGCTTCAGAGCAGGCTGAAGACCATAAAGGTTGAAGCTATGAATATCAAGGTGGAAGGCGCTGCAGCATAAGGAGAAACCAATTCTGCTTCTAATATCTTTTTCAAGTATTCTCTTTATGGTAGTTTAGTACTTTCAACAAACAAGTGTTACAGATTTTAGAATCAGAAGAAAAATATTAAAATCAAGTACTTCTTTTAGCATGGCAAAGAACTAGGGATGTTTTTGCTTGATAGGATGTATGATTAAGTTTGAGATAGTTTTTTTCAATCAAGGTTGCGCAGTAGTTAAGACGTTTAATGTGTAAAACATGATAATTAATTATACCTTTTGTGGGTTATGAAACCTATAAATGATTTAATCATAATTATATATATTAATCATAATTATTACTTTATGCAGGTCGATAAAAATCGTAACTAGTGATAATTTATCTTTATTTCAATAAATCTGAACAAAAATATCCCATTCTCATTTGCATCTGATTACCTCAATAATTTACATTAATCCCTTATCACTGATCATGAAACCATCTCCAGAAACATTTTTTCTGTAAGTTAGAATTTGCAAGAGCTTAGGTTAGTCATCTTTCCCACAAATCATATTTCATTTCATGATATTTCGTTATCAGTGTTGCAAGAATATGTTTGTCTAGCTCGAAAAACGAGACTATGTGAATACGAATCATGAGACACCAAATAAAAATCTAAATGGCAATCATAGCAAGTAATGTTCAATATAACATGTATTTGCGTGTTCTATCAACAAGCAATATAAAACGAAGCGTGCAGAAGTAAAAATGAAAGATGGAATTGCCTAGAGTCTAAGGAATAGGAACTAATGTATGCAATCAAGTTGCTGATCTTAATTTTACTATATTTTACTTGTTTTTCCTTTTTCTACATTGTTCATGGTCAAAGAACTTCTATTTACAAATACTCAATCTACGACTAATTGAATGTCTACAGAGAATGAATGAATTTAATTTCACTACATTTTTGCTTAAATATCGTCTTCTGGACGATCCCATGCTACGATTTTACTCATATTTTCGACGTCTTTGGTGTTCCATCGGTCTAAAGCGGTCACAGGTCTTGTCCTGGCTGGAGAACTGGAAGAATCATCTTCGTCTTCTGCGTCATTTTTATCTTTGCTCTTTTTAGACTTGGATTTTCCCTTGCTGCTAGTGCTGCTTTTGGATTTGGGGTCCACCTTATTTTGCCCATTCTTTGCGGACTTTGATCTCCCTGCTTTTGACTTGTCTTTGGAAGAAGATGACTTTTTCTGCTCAAAAGCTGAGCCTCTTCCGCCATTGTCCTTTGATGGTGACATGGATGATGATGATGGCTCTTGAGGAGGTGGAATGTCCTCTTCAGCTTCAGCAGCTACCTCTTCATCTGCTGCTTCTGGAATGGAATCTTTTGTGGCCACTTTCACACGTTTTGGTGAAGGCTTTGTTGTTGGAGTATCTCTTGACGACTTGCTGGATTTAGGTCGTGCTGATTTGGGTCTGGATCGTGATTTCTCCAAGGATGAGGATGGCTCATCGTCAGTTTGAGATTCGCTTTTGGATGAATCTTTCTGAATTATTTTGGGTTTTGATTTTCCACTCCCACTTGGCTTATTTGCTTCCGGTTCAGGTTCTTTAAGTGATTGTTCGGCTTCAGCTAGCTTTGCTTCCGCTTCCTCCACAGCTGCAAATTCCTCCGGGTCAAATGCATAGTTTATAGCACCATCATCAATATCTGGAATATCATCGTAGCCAATGAGAACGAGATTCTCTTTAGATGCAGAAGATTTATCTCCTTTTGGTTTCTCCGACAAGCTTTCCATTGATGAGGAAAGTGTGAAAGATTCACCAGCAATGGACCTTCGTCTTGCTGACTTCATTCCATGAAATTTTGTTGTTGGTTTTTTGAAACTTAAATTGCAAATCTCGTTATCGCTGTCATCATCAGAGTCCAAACTGACACGGATGAGATCCTTTTTATCGGAGAAAATTATGATCCTTGGACGAAGTCCCAATTTCACGTTTCGACGCTTCAATTTTAAATCAGTGGTCGAAGACTTGCCTGGAGAAGTCATTGAGGACGGAGCACCAAGAGCAACAGGAAGTCCAGCTTTCTCCACAATAGAATTGTAGTCTGGTGGTGGAGCTTGATAATCTTGTTGGGCTTGCTGTTGCTGCATTTGCATTGACTTTGCTTGTGCTGCCGGAGATCGTTGGGGCAGAGATGCAATTTGAGGTTTTCCAAGTGGACCTCTTGGGACTTTTGAAGAGCCTGCAGCTGGGACAAGATGATTTTTGGATCCAGCTGCAGTAGTAGCAGAAGTGCTTCCCACTGTAGCAACTGTTGTGACATTGATGGAAACCTCACCAGGTTTTCCAACACCGGCAGTAGTAGCTGCACCTTGGTTGACCTTGAGATCCAAATCTGTTGCAAATGCTAACGTGTCTAAAGCACCATCTAAACCAATTGTTCCAACTCCACCAGCCACTCCAGCAGTACCAAGGCCACCCAGTGTTGGATCTGTTGCCAGAGATCTTGTACGAGGTCTATATCAAAATAGTTACAAGGGGCAAAGTGAGATACGGTGAAAGTCACTTTTCCTTTGCGATTTCATGACTACTTATATATTTCTTACGTCTGCCTCGGTGTACAAACTGAATTTTTATGACCCCACATAATCTGACGCATCTCTTCTCCAGTCATTTTTCTCCTTTTCAATGCGGTTATAGTCACCTTCATGACTCGCTACAATACCAAACATGTACATTTATCGAAAAGCACGCTTCAAACCAAACTTAATAATTTATTTTATTTTAGTTAAACCAGAACTAAACATACTTTCCAGTTGATTACTGCTCCTTTCCTCTGCTTTGCCTTTGTTTTACTCTTTATCTTAATGACCATTACGCCCCGAACCTCATTGGAAAGGTCAGTGCCAGACAACTTGATGGAATATTCCTGAATGTACTTCATCGCATCTTCTTGACTCACAGCTCGTTCCAGAGTTACCACAATTTTCGCCCACTTTTTATTATGGCAAAAAAAAGTTTTAACAAATCCTGCATTATCTCTGGTCTCACATTCATCAAATATAATTTCATGCTTGCCTACCTGTTTGACCCATTCTTTTTCACTCCGCTCAATAACTTGGGAATATGTGTTACCCATCATAGCGATTAACATGTTCAACAGCAAAATAGGTACCATGATCATAAAAGTGATGAAAACAGCCTTTGCTGCATTGGGGTAAACCAACTGGCTCAAATCGCTGTACTGTAATATTTCAAATTACAAATATAAAATTTTATCTGGGAGCGAAAATTTGGATATACATTACTATATTAATTAAATGTTTCTTCTCTGTCACTCACGCTAAATGAGCCCAATGTCATCTGATACATTGCCATCCACGTTACGTCCTATATTTAATTGTCAAAAACATTCTTTATCATCTATTGTAATTTCACTAAGAAAAATTACATCAGTTTCAATATTTACATATTCATAAAACATGGTTTCATTTCTCCCCGGGTGACTCTTATAGAGGTAGTAAAATGATTGAGAAAATCCGAGAAGAAAAATTCCGTAAATTATGCCAAAAGTAAGCATATCTGCAGTGATCATGCTATAAATCATGGTGACGAACGGACCAGTCAGTTGGATGGCTCTGTGTTATAACAAACCAACGTTTGCTTTTAAATTCCAGTAACTTCTGTCGCATATCTATTTCAGCTAACTCACCCAGCAAAAAACATCATGAAAAACCAGCTAAACACCATTGCAAAGGTCAGCAGCGCTTCCTCCATCCAAATGTTACCATTCCATCGATACGGAATACAAAATAGGATCAGAAAGTTAGCCACGATGAATAACGCCTTTGGAGGAGCGTTGGGCTAATTTCAAAACCATAAAATTATTATGAATTTCTATTTTATTGAAGAAAAAACATTTATGGATAAACAGCATTTACCAATCCCTTTACGAAACTGGCAAACCCCTGATTTTTAATCTCTTCCCCTTGCTGCACAAACACGAATGAGAGACACCCTAAAACTGTTAGCGCTTCAAAAGTCCATCGAATTGGATCTTTGATATCTTTATACACCAACAAGTTTCGGTTTCTGTCCGTTGGGCGTAAGTAGACTGCAATGCTCATTGCGAGTAAGTGCAAAAACGCAATGATCATTCTTTTCATGAACTGACGCTGTGCAAAAGTCTTCCATTTCTCGTCCAGCAGACGCTGAATTATACCTCCATCTAGCATGTTCAAATGCTCCTCTTTACCTCCAGCAAGTATGATAAATAATGCTGAGTTCCAGTCTAAATTTTAAATAACCAAATTGTAGAGATTCAATGCTGCAAATTCATCCTATTGCAGTGTGTAAATGATTTTTGATAGAAGGTTACGAAGTAGTACTGGTCACTTACTTGTTTTTCCATCCGGAAGGATAGTATCTAGTGCATTCAATGGATAAGCTGAACATGTAATGTTACTGTAACGCCAAAATTCTTTACAACTTAGTTCCAACATCTCTTTGAAGACATCGGCACGACCTAACCGACAAGCCAGAGTTAAAGGTGTCAATCCTTGATCGTTCTCAATATCATTGCTTGCTTTCGTTCTGGGATGCCGCAAAGCATAGCCAAACATGCCCTTGCAACGAGAAAGTGAAAACGAAATTGAATTGCTTAAATTTTTTACATTTGAATTTGAGCTCATAGTAAATATTTTGCTTTACCAGTTGATCGTGAATCACGACCATATGCAGAACCGCATTTCCGAATGAATCCTGCAAATCTGGATCAGAATCGCTGTCAATGAGGAGGTTGTAAACTCCTTCATTGTTCGTACAGGCAGCCCATGATACCGGATATTCACCAAGATAAGCAAGTCCTTCGTAATCTGAATTCTTTGCAGGCTTCATGCGCTGTTGGTCGCGGGGTAGAAAGAAACTACCTGTTAATTTGATATTCAACGTCAGTTGAGATACACTAACCGGGAGGAAATAATAATATTATCAATATTTAAATATTTGGTAAACGTCGCAGTCATTTGTACCAATAGCCCTTTGATCAATTTTAGCTCCACTTTTAACCAGTAAATCCACCAAATCATTGTTAGTGTAAGCAATTGCTAAATGAAGTGCTGAAGCTCCTGCAATTATTAAATCAATTTAATTTACTGTCTTGCACTCGCTTAAATAGTAATTGTTTATGAAATGCTATTGCTTTCAAAAGTTTAAAACAACGTTTGTGATACAGTTGGCCTACTGCTTACCCAAATATTCTTCACCCTCCACACAATCCACAGCCAATTTCGGAAAACATTTTAGCAAAACTTTTGCAAGCCTTGTGTGAAGTTTGGTGTCACAAATAATCAATAGGTGAAGCAGCGTTTCACCCAGCGAACCACGGTATTGCATTTGCCAGCATGCTTCGTGGTCCTCCCATTTTCCTAACGGATCTGTGGGACCACTTGCAAGTACGGGAATGACGACCTAAACAAAATTTTAGCAAAAGGGTGATTAATATGTGGATACAGGTCAATGATGGTTTCTTTACCAGTCGTGTGTCAACTGTCAATAAGCCAAAGATTGGTTTACATGTTTCGTATTTCGAAACTTCCATCGAAGGTATTCAGTTCGGCTCACGATTTGACCTTTCCCATCCTTGTACATTAAAATGCCAAACTGCTCTCTGATTAACTTCTCGACTTCGTACATTCCCCCAATGTTATATGCATCGATTAATTCTCCACCCTTCTTGTAGTTTGCCAATTTATACAGCAAACAGTCGTCATCATTGTTAGCCTAAAACAGTTTCAAGCAGGTATTTTATGATTGAATTACGATTATGACTCACCAATCCATTTTTTCTATTGAACTGTAACTTTAAATATGTGTTAGACAAAACCTGTGAAATAACACGATCCAAAACCTGACCAGGGTTAATTGTTTCGTTCCTTCCTATACAGTTTCCCATTGCAGCTAATACTTACAAATTCATTGAAATTTTTGAAAAAGTATTAGATGTAACACTAAAAATGGAACATGGAAATTATGCAGATGTGGTGGAAATAAATACAAAGATATATCGTTCTACGATCATATTATACTATACTTTATGCATAGTATCTATGTATGCAAAAATATTGATAAAACAATGACTTTCTACGCAGCATAAATCAAGATCCCAGTAGGTAAATTTATTGATGTATCAATAGAAAGGAAAATATTATCATTACCAGGTTTAGGGATACTAGCTTTTTGACAAATCAATAATTTTATGCTTGTTGTATGTAAGTTTTTTATGCATGATTTAAAAATAAAATTATGAATACACAATCACATATAAGCCATTATAGCTTTTAATTTTATTTCAGTTATGAATGACTATTATGTAAATTAATGTAAATCTAGGATATCTTGAGTCTTTTCAGATTGTCATTTTAAAGGCAACAATTAGTGTTTCAAAATATTAGCGATAATATTATTTCAGCAATGCCTGCATGCATGAAGACATGATTATTATGCTCATCGTTTATTCATAAAAATATACATTGAACAAACAACACAAATATATTTTTGTTTCACATTCATATTGATTGTCAGTCTTGCTTATTCGTTTTAAATGCTTTCTGTAATATCTTTCTTCGTATAACCAATCAGTTACCACCATTTACGACTTGACTGTTTGCTTCCGTTTTTGTGTGCCCTAATTCTTAGTCACTGTCAAGTAAACTTTGTGAATGGCACATGTTAATTACGTACGGTAAGGCATTTGTGTGCTACCATTACCATCTACTTTACTATCTCTGTCTTCACTGACTGAATCTCTTCGTTGGTATATTATGTACATTGAATTCCTTGACACTCTTTTAATTACAAAGCAATCGGCAAATATTATGTCGCTTAAAATTGGATGAGATCGTCAACTACTTCGTTGGTCTTTGCTAAATTATTTTGAGAGGAAGTGGGCGTTGGATTTCTGCGGGGCCGTGGAGGCACTGGGGGTGCTGGCAAGAGGGGCGGTGTTGGCGTTGATGTTAAATTAGAACTAGAGTGTACTCTTCGTGGAGCAAGTGGAGGCGAAGGCATTGGTGACAACGAAAAGGGATTTGGTCTTGGAGTTCTCCATCGCTCACTGTGAAATAGGAACGGTGATTTTCGCTGCAACACAAATACCAACAAAGGTGAAATCATTATTTTAATAATAATGATTTCAATAATGATAATGATAAAAATTATTTACTTTAATAATTCCTAACGAGAAAACTTACAGCTTCTCGGAGAGCTTCAATATGATTTTGCATGGAGCTTAGTTTCTCCTTCCAATGTTGGTAACTGAATAGGTAAATCAAAGATGGGGTAATGAGAAAAAACAGAAACAATTAAATATTATAAATCATATATTATGCTATATTTTGGAAGTATATGTTCCAGAAACTTGCATAATAGGTTAAGTTAGCACAAGTTACCTCGCTTTCTGAAGTGCATTCACCCATTTCTGAACATCACTGTCGGTTCTACAACAAAATACGTGTTTTTTGTCAGGCTCATCCAGAAATAGTATTGAAAATGAAAAGGAGACATCAGTTTCTTCATATTCCGGTTGCACAGAATAATTCTCCAGGACAAGCACTCCGGCTGGCTAAACAATTTATTTGAATATACATACGTAGTTTAAATTCAAAACGAAGGACAAGGACAAACCAAAAACGAATCTGAATTCAATGTTTGGATCAATATGTTAAATTAAAACAAATAAACGCTGTTCAAGTACCACACCTCTTTGGTTTCGACAGTGCCCCATTCCGTGAAACGGAAGTAGAACAGGAGATTTCCTATCAGTTTGAAGTATCTTTCTCGGAAGCCTACACAAGAATAATATTTTATTTAACCACTTGTCATTCAAAATATATCACGTAATATCAAACCTTAGTTTGATCTTTTGTACGTTTATTTGAAAGCATTACCTGGATCCCTGAATGAGGGTGGAGCCTTGTGTTCTAGGCGTCCTTCATATTGAGCAGTACCATGTGCAATTTGCACTAAATCCTTCTCGTTAAACTTCATCTTTCCACTTGTTTCTTAACCGGTATGAATGTTAACTTTGCATTTTCTCTGCTCCACAATTCAATTTACCTTAGGTTTTCTCTGCACCCCGTCTGCTGATGATGAAACATTTTCCTTGCAAGTTTGTTGATAAATTTCCTTGAGAAGGAAAGTAGTCACCCGCTCAATGTGAAGGTTGAGCAATGGGCAATAATATACTCGAGCTGTGTTGATAAGGAAATCATGAGTAAGCCAGACCAAACAAAATTTCCATGTTCCAAGGCGAATAAGATTAGTAGTAATACCACATTATTCAATTTTTACATCCTGTGATATGAGTGATGTGTATGTATGACTTTTATCCTGTAATAAATATTTGTGAGTCAGTCAGATTCAAAGACTGTAATCTATACCTCGCAAATTTATTTTCATATTGTAACACACATTTTAAATCGAACAAAATTACAATTGGAATATCACATCTACACATGAAGGATATATTTATAATGTAGATGAAAACCATATAGACTTGTACAACACACATAAAAGCAGTAGATGGGAAGTGAAGAAATAGAATTCATTAATGATCTGTAATCTGTGGCCTTTCCCTCACTATATGTATGTAAATGCCCAAAGATTTTGAAACACATTAAAATATAACAATTCCCAAGTCATATCACTGTATATATGATAATGGTACGAACAAAACAACCATTATCTACCAAATATTGAAATATAAAAAAGCTTTTTATAAAAGCTTACTAAGACAATTTTTCGTTTTTGCAGATGCGGATATGCATGTAGCATATTTAGACATGGTTTTTAATGGTACAACGCTATGTACTCATTCATTCATGTATGACGATTATGTTTCTATCTTACTTACTACTTCTTGCAATATTTTATCACGAGGAAGACTTTTTTTGATTTTACAAGATGCACTACTTGACACTTTATAATCTACAATAACCCACGAAGTGCTAGCTGCCCTCTCGAGAAAAAACTGGTCTTCAGAAGTTGAGGGTAGTTTCGTCTGAAATATATTCAAAGTTTAACAATAGAGACCGATACTGTAACGTTTTCAAATGTGAAGATGCTCCTTTGTTGCCGTAAGTTCGTATACACGCTGACTTGCTCACTTTATTATCTACAGAGTAAGATTCTTATGTTGTCAGTTTAAAAACTTTTCATTCAATTTTATTGAAAAATATCCTCATTTGACAGACTATGAATTTGTATACAAAGTGAAAACACTCACAGTGGAACGCTTGACAGATGCCTCAAAGTGACTTTTATGTAAATACCTATGTATTTAGCATCGCGCTAGGTCGTAATGTCAGCCCAGTGTTAGAATTGATTGACAAGATCTGTCAGAAGAGAATGAAGGAAGGCATAAAAACCATAATAAAATCCCAATGAGTTGAGACTAATAATTAGCACCGAAAAACAAACACATCTGCTTGCTTCTCGAAAGATCCCTTAGCCAAACCATGTCAGATGCTTCAACTAATTTACATGTATGCTAAGCAGCACCAATTATCATAAAGCCTTTTTCAAACAACTCTTTATTTTACAATTCCTGTCGAGGAGATAGCCAAAGTCAATCCAAAGATACTCTTTTGTCTCGTTGCCATTACATGCTTCAATGTTCTCCTGCCAATGCCAATGTTTGAGTAATCATATTAATTTCTCTTCTTCCTAAATACATCTCTGCACCTTTTTAGTCATCCTCGTCTTTATGATTACTGTTTCACAATAAAAATTGAGTGCATAAAATACACATTAAAATCTGGTTGAAAGGGGGTTGTTGGTTTTTGTAATAATTTAAAAAAAAAGTGTACATACCTTGTTTGTACAACTTCAAGTCAATCATCATGGTGGTAACCAGTGTGTGGATATAATAATGCATGTTGATCATTTTTTGAGACAGAACAATTTAATGAGAATCATTTCACTGTAATTCATTTCCCAGGCACATATATACATACATAAGAGGATTATGTGATGAGTCGACGAAGGAGCTTGCCTGAATACAAATAGTCATACCCGTCATAACTTCAGCCGTCGTCAGGTATTTCGTTCAACCTTATAAGTTGGTGGCTTTTGTTTGTACAAGAGATTACATTGAAGGAGGAGCCCAAAAAAGTAATAATTATAGGTTTTGTACTCCTTGGGAAAGTAAAATTATTATTTGCTTGCAACGCGAACCTTCACTCTAGCTCAGTTTACTTTACTTACCCTTGGAAATAAATAAAGGGATGATAATATTTGTTGAAAAGCAATAACCATGTATTATGTTTGTATGAAAAATTAAGAGAAACGATACTATGACCAAAAGCCAGGACGAAGGTAGGTTCATGGTAATTTTCTTATAACAATATGACGCTGTTTCTCGAAGATGTTGCAGATAGATTCGATAATGGAGGAGATGTGTGGACTTTGTGTGGATGTTTTTGGCAGTTGGCAGGTTAGTTTTTGGTTGGTCTTCAAAGATCAAAAGGATATTCACGGTAGATAGTTTTGATTACAGCTTTGAAGACATTTTTACTTTGTTGACTGGGCGGGAGGGATGTATGATGTATGCAGTGAAGAAAGCTTTAATTCAAAATAGGTTTGTGACCAGCATGCGGTTTTTTATTCATTTAGTTCTTAAATTTTTGAATTGCAAAATAGTTGGCAACTTGCTTTGAGCATCAGGCTATCATGCGTTTGTTTGACATTTTCGACGGGGATGGTTGAAGGGATTTATTCATCATTCGTGTCACACGGGATGATTATTGGGCTCATTTATCAAATCAAAAGGAATGAAAATAAAACATCACTTATGAAGGAGCACTCTATTGTACATTGCAACTCACAACCCAAACTGTGAAGGCTCTGCAGGCAATCAACCTGTAGTGCTGGAAAGTGAATTACGATGGATTTGTTTAAAAACAAATTCATGCTAGCTACCAAAATTAATCTAGTTCTACAACTACTTGGAAAAAATTAGTCATCACCATTGGAATACCGGAAAATCCTTAAGATTTGAAACATTGAACTAAAAAGATCCACGAAGCTCTCAAAACTAAAACAGCGAGTTACATAATACGAATGAGTTTTAGCAAAAAACGTCATGCACTTGAAAGTTACAACCAACATCACGATAACCATCATCATCGACATGATTCGCATCTAATCTTACAACACACCAGTTTAGTTCTCTAAAAAAATGGGAAGATATAGTAAATAACAACAAACCGATGATAAATTCTTACCTCTTTACGTTACTACCTGCAGTAGTGATTCTTGTTGAGCACCACACATCATTAATCTTCCGTAAAAATGCCCAGCATGTGTATTACATGAAGGGAGTAATTTTTATTCTATACTTTTTAAGCACTGTATTTTGTACCTTGTTAGCGAAACTAGTCAATAATTCTGGGCAGGCTCATTTGGTACTTGGATTGGATATTCTGTTCTCTTCTGTGTACCTAATATAATCAATGCTTTTTAGCAACACCGGAATATTTATTTGTATGGACAGGCCAACCTGCATAATATTATGGGGTGCTAAGCTCCTTTTCTCCGCCAGAGTTTACGGGCATTTTCTTACCTGACAGGATGGCAAGTTATTGGGATCTCATTTTTCAAAAGTCTGTTGAAATATGTGTCTATGTGTTTTGCTTATTGAACAAGTATAATTCGCGTAGAAAGGTATATACATACGAGCAGTGAAGCTTCTTTTCTCCATAATTACCAATACAAACATAATATATGGATGAGCAGTATATGTGTAAGCAGGTTGCTGTTTCTAATAGCTCGTTATATTTTTAATAACTGTGAAGTGGATGATACTTGTCTCGATTCTGGATTACTTATGCATAGCACCCCACTCCATACTCATGATGATGATTTGCAAAGTTTTCGTTGAGGAATACAAGAAGAGCGCTTTGGTTTTGGTTTCATTATCCTTTTGAGACGAAACCTGCCTCACATCTTCCATCACATCACATCACGAGTGATCCGCAAGTTCGCAGCAAGTTTTTGACTGATGATGATAATAAGATGATGACGAAGTTGATGAGAAGCTGATTATATTCTGGCTTTTGCGGCAGCTCCTAAAAATTGTTGCCGGAGGACTTGTTATTTATTTCTGCTAAGCACCCTCTGCACTGCAACATTTTGGCTTAGCAAAAAATTCTGTAAAATTGTTTTTTTCTAGCCCAACTGCCATTGTGACTGTTGCTGGTAGCATGATTATATCTCCGTTTTGCTTCAAACAAGCCAGAGGTGAATATATTTAATCTAAAATTTATAAAGTGCAACCTGATGCAGGCTTCTTGTCTCACGTTGTTAAAGTATTTATTTATTGCGGATTGTTAATTATTTTCTTGAAGTTTTAATAAGATTCCACCTGTTTCCCTAATGAATGTGCAGATGGATGAATGATGAATGCTCTGAGCTCTTTTGTAGTTGTATGATGTGATGTATGTATGCTCATGTTCTTGTCCGAGTTGACTTACGACTGATGCTAGTCTAAGGGGATAACGAGCTGAGAGAGAGATAGATAGATACGATTCCCATTTTTTTCGCTCTTCTTGTGCAAGTGTTTTCAACCTCTAGTTTTTGCTGCTATTGTTATTCTTGTTGCTGCCAAACATGACACCTGACCTCAGTCCTTGTGTCGATTATGCATGCATAGAAAATATTAAATGGTTTTCTCTCTGACCCTATTACACCTTTGCCATTAAGAACAAAGTTTTCTCCTGTCTGTTGGTATTTGCCAATCCGCCTTAACAAGATTGGAAAGCTGGGCATAAATATGGATTACCGGGAACAAGAACATCAGTAACAATTTAGCCGTCAAACCCCATCTTACTGGGGGGTTTTATTTTTGGCCTGTTAGACATTTTGCTAAACAGTTCAATGTTAAATATTTTGTTTACTAAAACCTTGATGACGATAGCTAATTATGTAAAAATGGAACGCCAACCTACCACATAGTAAAATAATTTCGTACATTTCAAACTAAACAATCGACGTTACAATCACACATATTTGCAACCCGAACAAATAAGTTAACACTATCATCATCATCAGAATCATCCTAATAAAACCATCCAGACCGGAATGGAAAATATTTATTTCATAAATCGCCAGTCAAGCTGACAGCTTTTATGGTTTATTGTCGACTCCGACTCACCATCATCCCATATCTTTTCACTTCCAAGTAGTAATATCTTTCTTTTCCACCTTACGTCATGTAAAGCAAAGTATACAACTATCTAATATACCTTCCTTCAACCCTGTTGCAGTGCAGTAGTACTGTAGTAGCTTCATTTCATCATATTTGCAATTACATTTACAACCTTATAAACAACATCTAAACTATGAAACCAACTCTTTATCTAGTCGTTTGTGACAGAGCGTAAAACAAAAGAAATATGATTTAAAGTGTAAAATAAAAAACATTCAGCAAGATATTTTTTACCAGATAAAAACAAAGCTCTTCACAAAATACAAATACACAACTGGAATTTATAATGATTGTTTCGGCATTTGTTATTACGTTTTGATTTCTTGAGAGTTGTGCTGTGTGAGACAGAGTATGAATTTCTAATGTGAACCGGAGACCTTTGCAATGAAATACACAGAATGCAAAACGAAATGAATATCATTTATACAAATAATAATTACAAAGCATGTTCCTCTCACCCGCATTGCAATTGCAGCCTGCGAGGTAGGTAAAGATGCCACCCAGCATTGGAGGAAATGGGAAATAAACACGCAGACTATAAGTTTCATTGTTGAAAACAATTCAAATAAAAAATCAATTCCAAAAGTAATAATAATAGTTGTTAAGTTTTAGACTTGAAATTGAAATGCACATGGACATGAAATTCGCTTGATGAAAAGTTATAGTATGAACCAAGTTGGTAGGCATCTGCTGTATGTGTTTATGTAAAATTTATGCACTTGCGAACGTAGAGGAATGCTAAAAACGAAGAAGCCATAATATTTTTAAGCGACTCATCCATCCTAATAAATATGAAGTTTGTTTATACTCACATTCCCAGCCATACTCTGGTGTCAGGTATCAATGCTGCATGTATTAATGTTAACGATGTATACTTTATTACATAACACCTTTGTGTATTCAACGATTATTGTAAAAATGTGTATATACAAATGGATAATTTCCGTCAAGGCAAAAAAAAGTTGCTTGTTAGTCGAGTTCCAGTCAGGCTTCAGGGGATCATATAATCAGCATTTGGTACTGGTAGCATGGTAGAAGAAGGGTAGAATGGAATAACAAGAGGAACGAGTACCTCGTTAGCGTGGTTGAATGCTCACGCACAGGAGACAGCCTGATTAAAGGCTTTTCCAATGTGGAGGAGACGAAAGGGATGAAAAATCTAGAATTTGGATAAGAAACCCAAAGAATCACGGCAGCAGCAGCAGCTCTTACTGCCTCCAGAAGAGTATAAATCCGGTCTGAAATGTATTGGATACATATATAATATTGTGCATGATTTCTTGATTTCTGTCCAGCCATTTTATGATTGTTTTACACACGTTTATTGCAGACAAACCAATAATGCGTTGGTCTTAAAAAACGAAACCATCCAGGTGTAATATTTTGCCATGCATTCTTCCAGCTCCAGACACTTAAAAAGTATTGCATTGTTTCACTTTGTCAAGGCAAAACTTTTTTATTGTTGAGTGGGAGAGGAAGAGAGGGATTGCGTGGTTCTCAATGGTTAAAAAACGGTTGTAAGACGAGCTATTATTTATCATCTTGCAATTTCATTTCATGTTGTATTATTGCATTGCATGCAGTTAGCGCTTTTGTAGCTCGTTTGTATCATCAATATGGCATCCTGTTTTCAATGCTACAATTTACATTTTGCCTGCAACAACCGACAGTCGCCAGCACTAGCTCGCTTTTACTTTGTTTCATTTTCTTTTGTTTGGCTGATGCTGGTGTATTTGCTAACTTGTGTAGGTTTTTCGATCAGCAAATGAATGTTGTTTTATCTGGATGATGATGAGTCGTGTTAAAATGTTGTATAAAATATGATATAAGAATAATATTCACCAATGTATGGATATGGACGGTTCTCCAGTGATTAAGCAACAAGATTGTGCTCCTCATGATTTGCCGTAGGGAAGGCCGACTTATCTTGTTTAGCAGATGATTTATGGGAGCAAAAAGAGAACGAGAGCCAGAGCCAGCATATTTATATGCTTTTTTCAACTCTTCACTTCGTCTTGTTAATCCGCTTTGGGAGCAACAATGAGCGGGGCTTAAAAATGTGGAGAAGTGAGAAGCAGAATGCTTGTTCAGTCAGTTCTGTTACACTTGGACGTCGTGATATGAGAGGAGTATAAACGCCTTTTATTCTTACACGAATAGTGTATTTCTTTAAGACAGTGTTTAGATAAAAGATGCATTCTGTTCAGTCAGAGTCGTTCTGTGAGTGTGAGCATGGATGCCCTTTCGCCTAGGGTGAGTTAAACTGGAAAGAGATGAAGAAGTGGAGTTGAATGCATTCTTTGTCTAAATTCAGATCTCCAGTCAACTCAAGTCTTTAAAAATGCAATGAAAGGAATGAGCAAAGTAACCTTAACGTTTACTCGCAGTGTTTCTATGATGCAATGTTATGTTGCGTTAAAACATTTCCTCTTCTACTTATTCGTGCTTTTTAAATTTTGAATGCGTCCCTTCAAATAAGAGTACAAGACCATACGTTGTAGGAAGTGTTTGGCATAACATACCAAGAATAGAATTTCAAATTCCAGCTCCAGCAACTTGAATAATTTTAACTGAATGAGCAGGTCAAACACTAACATCCAAACATGTAGAGTTCATAAAATAAAACGAGCACGTTATTGAAACTTTATACGAATATAATATAAATTCGCCGCTCTTCAGTCTCCAACTTGCATTTTATTTTCTTCCTTAAAAAGTCAACGAGGTAAAGTCAAGCTCATATTATTATTTCTTGCCGCACAATACGAAAGGTATTCCTTTGAGATGTATGTAAAGTATGTAGTTCTAGTCGCATTCTAATGGTACTTATGCGAGATAAGGAGAAATGGTCCATTATGCACCCATTATGAACCATTATTCCCACATTCTCTGTATCTGTACCAAGTTGTTAAACTTCATTTCATGATGATAATGCTGATGTGTCCAGCTCTCCTTTTGAATTGCACTTATGCATTTTATTCAGCCCAGTCACTTACCATTTTTGCTGGATAACTCTAGAAATGGAATGAAACAGAAAGTTGATATGTGGAGCTCTCTTGGCGAAGGTTATTTAATCGCATAAATAAAATGCCTGCATGTGCAGTGCGTTACCTTTTAAAGACACGTTTAAATTTGAAGAGCAGCGTTTACACTCGGCACTTTTTAAGCATCTCTCTCCTCACTCACTTGACTTTTCAGTTTTTTCTCTGCACAGCACCTAAAATCTTTTTATCCACCAAGATTACTTACCTTTCCTTCCTTATGGCTTTGCCGCTTTGATTACTTAAGAGTGAAAAAAGTCATTTTTATTTCGTGATGGGCTCCTATTTTATTTTATTATTTCTATTATGACAATTGTTAGCAGCTTTCATTTTTTATATATAACTCACCATTTGCTTCTGCTCTGCTGCTTCAAATTGAATTCATTCTCGGGAGCATTGATTTTTCTGCATTTATATTGACATACATGGAGTTTTGAAGGACTTTTTGAAGAGGCAAGCGAACATAAACGTTTGAGAAGAGCTTTTGATTAGCTGAAAAGAAATCATGATTTGAGAGTCGAAGAAAGGGCAGCTTTTCTATTCACAAAAAGTCAAAAGAGGCAATGTACATTCAATTGCGTCGTGCATCCAACATAAGAGCAGGAGTTCTTTACGAAACAAAAAATAATAACAAGAAAAAGAGTCCCACTGAGAAACTTCATACTTCATCTTTCATTCGTCTTGCACAAGAGCTAACTTTCCTTCCAAGTGTTGTTCCTGTGATTTTGTAGTGATGGAATGTGAACTTGGGTTTTGAATACCAATTCTTCTCGTTGAACGAAGTCATGTTGAGCTCCTTCCCACTTAAACATACGGAGTATGAATGCCCATGACTTTTAAAAGTGACGTGATGTAATGCTCCAATGATGACGATGGTGTCATGTTTTGAACACACTTTGATCGCACAAAATGGTCTGTTTTGTGCTCTCCTCCTTGGTGTATTGTCATCTCCGACTATGAAAAGAATGCCTAACTTTTGAATTATGAATGCGAAAAATTCCTATCAGTTATAGCCGGCATTATTATGTGTCTAAAAACCATTTGTTTGGTTAGAATGCCAAACAAGCAGCATTCATTTAATGAAATATTTATTAACTTGTACCAAAACTAATGGCAAAATCATCATATTTTTCAACCACATCTTTGTCATAAATACACATTTTTTGCTGGTCAATTTTAATTTTCACTTCTTTTCATATGCTTTATGTAAGGACTACCTTTTGCCTTCACATTAGCCAAACCTGGTGCTTTGATAATTTGATGTGCTCCCTGCATGCTCATAATTCCTTTTTGTAAAGAGGATTGTTTTATTGAATTGATGGATACTTTTTTGCATTATGGTGTTGAATGTCAATGGAGGAAAGAAAAAGAATTTGTAAAACATCAGCATCATCATCATCGCTTCTTCTGTGAAATGGAGGCTGCGGTTGGTGGTATTGCTACAAACGAAAAATGACTCGCTCTTATCTTTAAAACATTTGTGCGGTGAAAAACATATTGTTTTAAGGTAGGATTATCTAGTAAATAACGCGAATTTTGACGTGAGAAGAAGTGCCATGAATTTAAGATTAGGAAAACGATTATGATTATGGAACGCTTCAACAGAACATTGTGAAACAGGATGTGGATATGTTTAAAAAATTATGGAATGCCGCATTTCATTACACCACATAGCCGCGTCGGTTTTTTCAGCATGATTTGACTTCTAGCAACGCAAAAAAAAATTTCGTCCCTTTAAACATTATAATTCGATTCAATCATCAAATTCATTTTCGTTGTCGATCATATCACATCAATCATCATAATCTTTGCGTGTGAATAAGGGAGCGCATGCGACAGACTACTAAAACAATACTGTCGCCAACAAGCTTTCTTCATGGAAAACACACTCCTCTCATAAAAAAATATATTTCTTCCGTTTTCTTTTTCCTGCTTCCTATAATTTATGCATGTGCCTATAGCCCTACCTGATACATATAATTGTTTTCACTTTGAAAAACACAATTTTGCTTTTTAATATTTCAACTGAAATGGACTCTGGCTAATAACACCTTTTGATAAAATGCAAACTGCTCGTTTCGTGCATTTCACTACCTGAATTACCCACATCATTTGATCGAAACTATGCAGTTCTGCACGTGAGCCGTCCGTGTGGCTTTTAAGAATACTTTTGTTTTGAATAATAAGGTTCAGACAGGTATTGAATCCTAAAATTAAATTGATTTGCTACCTACATGCATACCATGCTATTACTTAGGCGAAGCAGAAGGTATTTCCTCATTGAATTGGTCCGTTTTCATCATGAATGTCATGCAAAGAAACACTCAGCTACTCCTTCCTCCTATAAACCAATACTTTTGACTTTTACTTTTCCCTTTTCTGCCAAACGATGAGTTACAACGAGCTACTGTTTTTTTCTCAGCTGTCAATCAATATGGTGGGGGTTATTGTTACTATTATGGTATTAAACATGGGGCTTTTCTTATTACCCGTTTTTTATTATATTGATATTCTCATGTGTGGTGGTGGTGGGGGTAGAGTGTTGTTATATAAAACTGGCCACTGGCTTGGGCTCTGATTATAATGACTTAGAACTTGGGGCTTCTGTGGATTTTATAACAACGTGGTTTGCATATATGTGTACTTTGTATAATGATTGTTTGTTGCATTATTTAATCCAAACTTCACGACTGGTCGTTGGCTGGCCTGTTATGCTAACTATTGTTAACAATGAACTTGTTAGCAGAAGATTTTTATAGCAGATGGTTTGTTTAATTATGAGGTTATAATGGTAATCGGTGGGCGGGCTCGGGCTCCTCATCTTCTTGTCCGGTCCTAATCCCTATTCATCCATCCATCCAGATCTTTTCTAGCAACCAGCCAGTTCCAGCTGTGTTTTCACTTCCATACCAAATTACATTTTTTTGCTACCGTGCTGTTGCTGCTATCAAAACGCTTGACTTTCAGTCAGCCTCGTTCTGATCTAACATTTGTCTAGTTATGAGTGATAGCATTCATATCTATTTATTTTTCTCTCCTTGTTTGTTCCAGTTGATGAGAATCTGTATATGGAAGGATGATAATGATGATTTGATGGAATGGAATACAGCATCGTTTGTTGTGGCCACATTTATGAAATAATAGTCATCTTCAAACTTAATAATCATACCAAACCAAGACCAACTACTAACTTGGGAGGAAGGAATAAAATCAAATCTTGAAGAGAAACTTGTGGGTTTGTGTTTTCATTATTAGAATTTCTTTTTATTCTTTTGCCAAGAAGGTTGATTAGGAGGAGCAGATTCATGACTAGGAATACATAACATCTTTCATTTAATCATAAACTAGATATAATATCGCATGTGAATTAAGTCGCATGTATCATGATACATACATGCCTAAAGCAGCAACTTACATAGTAGTAGTCCACCTTTTTCTTTGTTATGTACACAAAAAATACGTAATATCGATCAACTCAAATTAAAATACACGTAACATCATCAAACAATATTACCATTTCATTCCATGCAGTCTTGGTTAATAACAGACTGGATTTTTTGGACAGGAAAAAAAATCATATTTTTTCGCATTTTCCTCCTTCTCTCTTTCACCAACTTAAATGATCAAGGCTTGTTATAAAAGCCACGGGAAATAGTTGTCTTAATGATTAACCCTTCACAAAAACCTGATCAAGTAGTCAATTACTGAGCTGGAGGGCTGGTTAGTACTTATTATTATAAAAAGATTTGAGGCTTGTTGAAATCTCAGAATTTTTATTTGTTCAGAAAAATAATAATAATTTCAACACAGGATGAATACAGGAGGGAAAGGGAGAGTGAGCATTGTTAGTTACTGTATCTAACTAGAAGAGAGAAAAAATGGAGTCAAGAAAACAAACGAGACAAGCCCACGATGATGATATGATGATACCTCCAGGCAGGCCAAACGACTAGCGAGCAAACAAACAAGACAGTGAGGAAAAAATATTGAAGTCTAGATTCAAAAGGCAATACGAGTATTTATATGGCCACCTAGATCGTGGGATCGTTCTTTGCTTTTCAGAGTTGCAAATATTATATTATTAGTTTGGACAAGGAACAGTTTCAATGATGATGATGATCGTAATATGAGCAGGGATGGAGTGTTACAAGCGCCTGCTTGATATACGACATTAGACAAGGTATGTTTTATGCCACACTACTACTACAAGAGTTGGTTTGACTGGGATTTGGAAGGCTCACTAAATAATGTAACCGAGCCTTAATAAACTCTGACAGTTGCGTCAATCAATTTGGGTATTTATTTACTACATAGTTGATTCCTGAACGTGTGGATCTGGCTGGATTTCATGTTTTGCTTTTTTTCTTCAAAGAAATTCAAGAAGAGGGAAGGAGGAACAGAGTTCCTTGGAAGACAGTGATAGTGATGTACTCATCATGATACCTTATGTCGATTGAAAAAAACGTAAGTCATGAGGATAAGGAAACCCTAGAAAAGTCTTGTGCATTCTTTTTCCTTTGCTTACTTAATGCACATGCACGAGAATTATGATGATGATGATGGTGATACCCAAACCCAAAGGCATACAACGCATACAATTCCGAGAATTACGATACAATCCAACCCCTCGTTTTCTCAAGAAACCAAACCACATACACATGGACCAGGCTAAGATGAGATGTAATATTGTAACTCAAGACGATTTTCTTCTTGAAGAAGGGTCTTCTAATTCTGATTTACAGTTTTTTCAAATCCCAAATGTCACAATAATTCATTTTTTGTGTATTTTTAATTTCGAGGGGTTCAGCCCTCCGTCATATAGTCTGTCATCAGATACAATGAGGGTTTTCAATGATGAAGAAGAAGATGATGATATAATGTGATCAAGTCACAAGTGGAGTAGTGGAGGCATATCGCCCAATACCTGCCTGGAAAGAAGGGAAAGGGTTTCATCAGAAATGCTATAAACTTGTGTACTATGTATTTCCTGAATAATATTGTTAATTTTTGAATTACTACTTATCAAGAAATATTACGAATATTCAGAAAATCTTTTGAGTCATTGAATCTTTACATTACGAACAAACGGAAATTTTCTTAAGACTTCACGTTTTACTTTTCGCAGGCTGTTGCATTAATGGTAGTTATTAAAGTAAATATTGTTTCGAAATCGTTACATTTTTTACGGCAGCTGCAATCTTAATCATACATTTCTTCTGTCACTCTGATAAGTCAACATAAAAGCGACTTCTAACAAAAGTGCAGCATCCAAATACTAGATTGGTTGGATATCTGGGGCTGGACATAAAGCAATTCTTTCATAATGGAATGATACAAAAGTTGGAAGTAAGTAGTCATTTTTATCAAGTGTAATAACTTTTTAGTATACTTTTCTCTGGGGCAAAGGACATGGGCAGCAATAAAGATATGAAATGGGGTCAGACTTTGGAATCAAGTTTATTACCAAAGTCGTGACAGTGTTGAAAAACAAATTGAAACTGTTTTCAAACATCATACATGCATATTTTTCGTGTTAAAATTTCTTTGCCAGAATTTCAGTTTTCACTCTAGTCAAAACATCATAATTGGTCATGTAGACAAAGCAAGTTGTTAGCATATGAGATTAAATTACACTTAAAAATTCTCATAAACTGACTTTGACTTCACTTCAATGTTTGTTTTAGTTCAAACGCTGCAACATCCTTGGTTTCCTTTTAACCACACACGTAATGTTATGTTAAGCTAGTAGCAATCAAATCTGGTTCTGATCTGATCTCTCTTCTTCGTTTACAGTTTCTCTGGTGCCTTGATTCTTTCCTTGTGTTTGTCCCAAGTCTCCAGAAGTCTTTTCCTCGTCTCGAATTTGAATGTGTTGCTTCCTTTTCTATCAGTTCCTGGATCTCTTCTGTCGTCAACACACAATCGAATTTTTCAATGCTCTTTATCCAACGTCCAACTTTTTAACTAACTTGATTCTCTTTTGGAATTACAATATATTGTGTTGCATCATCCCTTTTGTATTCATAGGTTAGTAAGCAACGTGTTTCTTTCTTTCGTAGTTTCTTGTGGTTCGTTCGTGGTTTAGTTATTTGGTTTCGTGAGAGATGATGATGATCTTGATCATGATGCTTCTTTTTCTGTTGTGGCATGCTTGGACTTGAGCTTTCTTTCCATTTCACTATATCATTGACTTTTTTGGTGGCATGGATAGATCAAAAAGAAGTGACGGTATGTGCCCAGCCGTTCAAGAAGACGAGACCTTGTTAGGATTTTTCAATCTACATTATTATCCCATGCCACTCACTAAGTAATATCAGAGGCGGGGTTGAGTTGTATAGCCAGAAAAAGCCAAAGCTTCATCATCATCTTGGCTCTGGCTTGACAATAAAGATGAAGAAAGTGATGATGACGATGATCATGATGATGAGCCAGCACTAAATTATTGAAAAAAGGACAATGCAAAAGGATGGGATATAATGGCACATACTTGTACTTCGACGTCATAGTAAGATTGAATCTTGTTTTAAAAAACCATAGGTTTATATAGGTAGAACGTGGTTTATCATCCGACGTAAGATTATATTGTAAAATGGACAAAAATTGGAAGTGGACGAGAAGTCCGTAACAAGGAGTCTTCATCCTGCGTGTCTATAAGAAGGTACAATTGATGTAACTTTTTCTTTTTACACAAAACCAGACCAGATTTCCATTCTGGTGTGTGGATAACAATAACAGCTGCAGAAGTTGGGTTATCTTATGCCAAAGTGTAAATACTTTGTGTTTAATAATGGAAATAATGATGGTTACTCAAGCAAACAGAGAATAAAAGTCTCCACTTGAAAACGTAGTAAAACCCGGAAAATTTACAACAATGATACATAACATTTTATAATAGTACTCGAACATCCTGCAACCAAAACCAAATCCAACCTCATCTGCTCTCGTTGGACCGGCTTATCATTATGATTTTAAGTATGCAGATGGGCTTCTGTTCAAAATGGCTTGGCTTTCTGTAGATTTTTAAAAACTCTGAGCAATTCTCAACCAACCCGTAATGATTGTTATTTATATGTATAGTTTGTTTTCCTATAAAACTGTATGTTTTTCTTACCTTCCCTTCCTCCAACATTACTAACTATTATTGTCATTATCAATTCCTGCTGTTTGTAAAGTCATGTCCGTTCCTTGCCTCAATTTTTTATGTACACACACAAAATCATCATACGCTATATGCTCATCAAACAGAAGCTTGTGTACCAGAGACTATTCTTGGGTCCCTCTCTCTCTCCCCGTAACTTTCAGTTAATCCGGATGAGTTCCAGCAATAAAAATTGAATCGAATGCGTGCATGTAGGAGGTTTGTGTTAGCTTTATGTGTTCAACTAAAGTTATACGCAACCAAGGGTAAAAAATCCAACTCTGCTCTGTGCTGCACAGGAGGACTTTATTTATTTGAACTGCAGCTCAGCTAGTTTTCTTTACGAGATGTCTTCCTGTAATAACAATTCTTGAGTTGGAGTTTCTCTAATATTTCTTGACTCCCTGTGTTCTTTGGTATTTGTTAAAGAATAGAGGCAACGCAGCATTTTAAAACTCTGCTTTATTATATTCCACGTAATGTTACGCAATAGCAATGTTGGAGATTCAAAAGAAGCATAATCAGTTAAGGGGTTTTGTCAGTGTTTAATATGGCTCATAAATAGAGAAGGAAACCCATCATGACTCTTTAAACATTCAAACCAACTGCCTATGGTTGCTCCAGGAGTCAGAAGATCTTAAAGGTTAGAATAGTAGTAATCAAGATGGGGAGACTCTTCAAGTTAGGAGTGACCATACTGTTGCCACAATTAGAATTCAAAAGGTGTAACTCCTATAACAATATTAACAAATCTTAACAAGATGCTGGGGATGCTCTAAACCAAGACAATAATATATTATGCTTACTTTCCTTTGTCAAATATTATTATGAATAACAAAGCTTGGAACGTGGTGGTGTGTGGCTGTTGCACAAGTAGTGAGGGGAAGCATTCCCTGCATATCGTCAACAACTCAAACATGAAGATTGGTTGATAACTTGTTTGATGATGCTTTTTTACAGGAGAAAAATTCCTCACAGTTTTTCCAAGCGGAACAACACCACACGTATTTATTTTCATTGAGAAACAATAATAAAAATGCGAAACCAAACCGTATTTTTATGTGTAACATCCCCTCATGCATATCAGAAGACCAGGAGAGAAAACAAATGATTTTACACAAGGCTCAATCAGGATTCAGGATATGAGAGTAGATTTGAGTAGACATCACACCCCAGAACCTGAAGACACAGTAGCTGTTAAGCGTTATATATGATGACAACTAAATGTTGATGATTGTTCATTCCGGAGACGAATCACAACCAGCATGATTACCTGTGTGTAACCTTTCCTTTGGGTAGTGAGTGGATTTGATGTGATACTACTACCTGCTACAAACCTTGGTCAGATATATATATTATTCCTCGCTTGGTTTGTATTTTATGATGGTAATAACTTGAAATGGAAAAATAAATAAATAATTCCACGCCAAGAAAAGAACAAAGCAAAAAAATGCATGCAGTGGGTTTAAATACACAAGTCAAGTCAGTTTAAGCTTGAAATATAATGTTTATGAATCGAATAAAAACCAAAGTTGTCAAGAGGTCATGTGTAAATGTACAATTGCATTGTTTATTAGTACATTGGAATTCCTCTGGATATTTATTTGCTTTTGCATTATCTCTGGCTCTAGCAGCTCGCTCATAACTTGGCATCTGGAGTCTGGAAGACAAAAGTGTGAATATTTCCTATCCACACAAATAAAGAGGTGTGACATCATCTCGCCCCAGAAGAATAGATGGATTCTAATATTTCTAATGCAATCAATGGTGAATGTCTTTTGCTGCTACTTTTAGATTTCATTAGCGTGTCGTCGTGTTCGTCGCCTTCATTTATTTATTTAATGCAGTGAGCAAACACGTACATAAATGAGTTTTTGGCAGGTGTTTAGTGACCAAGCACAATACAATTTTATGCATTCAACGATGCGATGATTGTTTTATTGAGTTGCCATCGACTTGGCTTGGTTTGTTATGTCATCGTGAGTAACTGATGCAGATGAAGGTACACAAGACAATGGAAGTGGACGTGATGCTCGCCAGTAATCATTTACAAAGGTGATGTGAGTGATATTATGCGATCGTCGTGATCTGCTGATGATGATGCCATGCTTCGATGGCTATTTTGAAAGTAGTTAAAAGAATGGATGAAGTGAACGAATGACGCAAAGGGTATTTTAAGTTGTTGTCCGTCCGATGACATAACCAATTTGAATAGTTAATGCAAATGCAGGCAGTGTAGCCAATAAATTAGGAAACTAGTTAAATCATTGTCACTGGTACTTTCAACGCGTACAGCGTCCTTTTATTTATTCTTGGTGGTGGTGTTGTTATTTCGTAAAATCAATTCATTTGTCATTCTTAACATTATTATTTAAATGAGATTTCATGGTAAGTAGAGTAGTTGTAGTAGCAAAGTAAAATCTATAAACTTTGTGTGTTATTATAACGTCGTTCTTTGCATTAATAAAAACTCAATAATTATAGTTGTAATACAGATGCAAATCATCTGCAGGAGTAAGTATAAATAAATCTTGCTATTTAGAAACTACTACGGAGAAACAAAAAAAACTCTTTACAATTTAGTGTACAAAAGCAAACGTGGTAATTAATTGTAATGTATTTGGTGAGCGAATATGAATAAATATTACAAAGCCATTAGAAAAGTTAACGATGATGAGTAGCGCAAACAAAAAACTAACTATATTGTTGATAAAACACGAGTAAATCTTTGGTATAACTTATTATGTAAAATGTTTATGGAAATTATAGTTTTTTTCCAAGAAGCTGCAGCTGTACATGTGTGTTTTAAGATCTTTGTTGAGTAAAAATGTAATGGAAACTGTACTTTATATGCTCCTCAAAATCAGACTTAAACAATAGTTTCACCCCGCCTCCACGAATCAATTCGTTGTTGTTGCTGAGCTGACATGTGTTCCGGTGGATTCCTCGGTGGCAACGGTGGATGACTGTGGATACTGCTCCCATTATGACTTCGACTTGGCATAATGCCCACCCCGTTGTGGATTGCGAGGGCACCTCTCGCAGTGAAAGTATTATTTGAGCCCAAGATGGGCAGCGTACTATTATGATTATTTGAGGATGACGATGAGCCCGCTGGAACGGGAATCATTGGCGGTGGTAAGCTTGTCGGAATAGTCGGATTGGGTCCCACTGGAAGCAGTGGAGCGATGACGGAGTTGGGAACCACGGCTGACTTTTGAACTTGAAGATTGTGGTGGTGGTGATGTGACTTGTTTTTCTTTGAGGCACTGCTCGTTGGCAGTTGGAAGCAGAAACAATGCCTCCGTGTCAACGTTGACAGGGACTTCCATGAGTAGGTTGACAGTACCCACACACCTGTCAGAGCAAATAAAAAATGAAACAAAAAAGGTCAGCGAGAGATATTCAAAGTTCATATCAAAAGGAGCTATTGTGTATCAAATGTTTTTTCCTGTTGGAACATAGGATGTAAGAATGATTCGACACTTCTTTGCTTAAAGTAGTGGCAAAGAAAAGGTTTGGCAAGCTACGTATCTTTTCTCTTCACATGAAATGCATTGTCATGTCGCTTCTTTTAGTTTTGAATGCCTATTTTACAAAGAAAACGTCCTCTTCCTGGCTTGGTTTTCGTGAGAAATCACGAAGCACTGCTTGAACATGAAGGAATACGAGTCTACTATTGATATACATGTGTTTAGGTAGCTGTCTCACATACCCCCATTCTACTATCTTTTATGCCTTGTCAAACCCATCTTGTTAGGTAACCCTTAAGAAAATATTGTCATACCTAAAAACACAATATTGATCTTGGCTGGGCTGTCAACTCAATAATAACAAAGGGGAAGACACTTTATGCTCTTGTTATTGAATATTTTTCGTTCCCTAGTTCGTGATAACGAATGAAAACTGCCTTACCTTGCCTTTCCTACTCTACGACAAGGACTTTTATGTGGAAAGGTAAGGAATGCCAGCCTGGGAGGGATAAGTTTATTTGAGATGATGAGGATAAGCATCACAGCCTATTTTGAAGTGGTTTTCTTTTAATTTTCTGGGAAGTCAGTGGGTATAAACGAAGACGACATAGATAAGGGAAATAACTTGGGTTTAAGATGACATTTTATGTCCTCATTCAAAAATGCTGTAACATTATTTCTGGAAAACAGCATTGTCACTGATGGATGACAAACAATATTTTCGAGCAGTAATTGTAAACATTAAAATAAATCCCCTTCGGAGTGTATAAATAGTGTCTCTAGTGTTATGATGTGGAGAAAATCAACTAGACCTACGAAAGACATACAAACAAGCAAGCTCCAATGTATTTTTTTTGACCTACGTACCAATTTTATGAGCAAACATAAAAATTCTTTGAAAGTCGTAAACAATATCGTCTTGAAAGAGAAGATGGCTCAGCTTGATAGGAAGGAGGTTACGTGAAGAATGAAGATCTCAAACCAAACCTCAATTTTTAAGCTCCTACTCGACATTATTGTTTTTAAACGTTGTGCATTGTAATTATAATATGCTTGCTTCTTTCTTTCTTTGAATACTTATAGGAGGAAGTGAGAAGTCTAAATTCAAGTCCTTAAGTTCTGTAAGCAAACGAGTGTTAAAAAAGCTTGTTTACCTGTGGTGAGCCCTGCTATGAGATTCATGTTGAGTCTCAACAGAAAGATTTGCAAATTAGGACGCTCTCTCCCACTTTCCCAGTCTTCTCGCCCTGAAAGCTCATAAATCATGGTTCCCATCTGCAAGAAACACAAAAATAAAACGGTTTTTTATAGATAACGGGTTCATTAAAATTGATTTTTATGTTCGAGCAAACTATCACACATTCGTGCTACTTCTTCTTCCAAGATGATTATGATTATTATACGCGTCTCAAATTGGATTTTAATTGTTTTGGAATTTAACGAAAGCCATAAAACGAAAATGTTTTTTTTACCTGACAAGCGATGGGAAGGCTATGAACTAGAGCAAAGATGCCAATGCGCATCCAAACCGCCTTAGAAGTTTCTAAGGACTTTGTCAGTCTTTGGATTTGGAGTCCTCCATTACTCCCACCACCAACACCTCCCATTCCTCCCCCACCAGGTCCGCTCACCGCCACCCCAAGCACACTTGCTGGACTGTTTCCTGAAGTATAAAATGGCTCTGGATCAGGATTCCCACAACCCGGATAATATCCATGGGTTGGATGTGGATATGAGTGGGAGCCATCATTGTTGTTGATCCCATTGCACTGCCCGTGATAGGCGTGATGATGCCCGTTACTTGTTGGATGAGCATGGGGTGGCAGCACCAAAACCGGGCTGTAGCCATGTGGCCCTCGAAAACTACCTTGACTTTGGAGGTGACCCACACCGGGTCCGAGATGGTGGTGGAAATGGTGCTGATGCTGATGACCAGCAGCTGCTCCTCCTCCTTGGTTGTGACTAACAGTTGTGGTTGCACCAGAATTATTTGACAGCTCACATCCGGCTAAACGACTTTGTCCCGATGATGTGCTGCTTGGTTTCCACAACCGGAAACCGGACAGGGGAAGGTTCCACTCGGGGAAGAAGATTCGCGCGATCAACCCTCCAATCAAGAAGATCAGACCGAGAACGACGCAGATGCTTAATGGGATTAAATTGTAGTAAGTCAGGGCTTCCATATCCTGTACGGAAAAGTTAAAAGGAACATTTCAATTTCCATCGTCTTATTTAAATTCTGTTAATGGATGAACGAAGGGCCAAATGTCAAGAGGAGAGATGAATACATGCATATAAATTTATGCTTCGTCGTTTCAAAGATTGAATACCGTATCCTTCTGGCACTAAACCAGATAGACAGCTTACACAATACAGCTCATATTCGTACGTACACACTCTGCATTAGCGACCATGAAAAAGATGCTTTGCGTCAATTTAAATTCTGAGAAGTGTACATTTTCCTGTCAGCGGCTTGCACAGATTGAAATCAATTTCAAATTTATTCTGGTCATACATAACGAGTTCTTTTGGAAGAGCTGTCCCGTTCTCACTATTTATTCAAAACACATTTTAAGTTTGGCTGGCTGTGGTTTAAAATTGTTTTATATGCTTGATCAGCTCAGTTTTTCAAGTTCACATAATTTTCCAATAAATCGCATCCGGTCGCTTTTAGCATTTAAAAAATTAAAATACATTGCTTCCTTCTTATATCCCTCTTATGACAAGTAATGACGTTCACATTTTGTTTCACTACGCTATCAATTCATATGCTTCAAAGTAGGTTGTCTGTCCATTATGAGTACGCATGTGAATAAGAAGCACAGGACTATATGAATCTCCTGCCTTATTAAGCTCGTTAATTTAATTGATGGCATACAGCCGCTGACAAGGCGTATGCAAAGCTGTGATCATTCATAAATAATTATCTAGATGACTGCTTAAAAATAAATAATGACGCGTCAAGACGCACTAATTGGTTAAGTGATGATTTGATGATGAAGTGAGCATAGCTGAGTCATTCGTGAAGCTCAGCCTTCTCCATAAAAAATACTACGGGCACTAAAGGGGATCTTCAGCTAGTACTCCAGGGAATGCCATATGCAAGGAGACGACGCTAAACAAATTAATGAGTTTGGAAACAATGAACGCGTATGCGCAAGCCGTTATATGATTTTATACATATAGTCAACAGAACTTTTTATGGACCTATTCTATTAATCGTGTTATTAGTCCAATTCAACATAATTCTATTATGAATGTACATGATTTACATTCGGTTTTGGTGCAACAAACACAATGAGTTATTCATTTCGAAGCATCATAAATATAAAAGATTTTCCACAAACCTGAAAACCAACACCGCATATTCCCGTCAACTCATCCGCATCGACTTTCTTATGGACGAGTGCCGTTGAAGTGAGAATGGACGCAATTCCCCAGCTGGCGAGATGAAACAAGGACCACTCTTTTTGTTGGAGGGATGATGCCATGTTCCGATTCAGGGAGAGTAGCCAAGATAAACAGAGGATGACCCACCTGTAAACACAAGAAAAATATACCGTCAGTTGAAACAATCATTGTGTATATATTTTTTCATAGATTTTAAGGAAAACTACGATAATTTAAAAGTTTAAAATGCTTTTAGACAGACTTTCTGGGCCATATATTTCAGTACAATTGTGTTGTGTCCGATTCTCGCTGTGCGCTGAGCAGATGCCCTATTTCTGAGTGTATCTTTCGTTTACCAAGCCATATTTCATGTGTCATATAAACCTAAAAGGATCTTGTTCTGCTTGAAATTCATTTATCTTGAGGACCCTTATATAGTTTTTTTCTTGAAGGGATGCATGCATGCATCCACATCCACCTTGCCATGATATTCTCACAAGGGTACCTCAAAGTTCCCTTCAATCTCATCTCCTTCATCTCATCCAATTTTCTTCCATCACACCATCAAACACAACTCCTCCACTCATTGTGTAGAAAAGCATGACTTGAATTTCAAATGACTGGAAAAAGGACAAGGGAAATGGAAAAAGGAGAAGAAGAATTACGAGGGGGAAATGCAACGCACAGCAGAAGCTACAAAGCATCAAATTCAACAATCGTTTTCCATCTCCAAGACTGAAATAATAATGAATGTTTAAACCACTTAAAGTAACTTTAAACCATCTTACAGCACAACACGACAAGAACAAAACTGAAAAAGAGCCAGAATGAGTAATAATATATTCCTCTGCATGCTCAGGCTACACATCTTTGTGTGTAAATCCTCTGAAAGCCCCCTGTCGGGACTCATTTTTCTTGAGCAAATGGAAAACTTCTCTTGGAAAATGGAATAAATCTTGTGTGGGGAAATGAAAAATTCTTTGCAACTCTCGAAAAGTGGAGACGTAAACTACTCTGGAGCTGAGAAAATGTCACGCACTCTCCAAGCGCAAGCATATATCTTGAAGAGATCTTGCTGAGAATACGAATTTGAGACGACTTTTTAAAAAGATTTTGAAGAAAAATCTTTGAATTTGATCGCTTCAGAAAAGAACAATCAAAGCAAGGTGTAGATGGTGGGGAATTAAAGGATTTTTTGATTGTTTACCAGAGATTTAGAATCGTTAGAATTCAATAAGAAACACCAAAACATTTACACGCCTCACAGCTCATCTTTCCCCAATTATAATTGTGTAACTAACCTTGAATGTTATTTTTTATCTTGCATCTTTCTTTTTTTGAGCTTTTCTTTCACAACTTTTGATAATTGAATCAGAGTATTATTCTTTTCTCAGCATTTTTTCATCGTGTAAAAAAGGAAAGCATTGAAACTTAAAGTTGAATGAGATCGGGTTAAAAATACTGCAAGACAAAAACGAGTTGGAGTTGTTCAATTCATTGGAAGGGGCGGTGTATTGTGTTTTATATTCGTTTTGTTCATTTTCTCTTCCAATTCAATCTTTAGATTTTGATGGTAATACACACCTGTTTCATGCTCAACCGCAATGTTACAACACACTGTAACATCATTTATCATCAACATCCTTAAAATAGGTCTAATCATCGTATTATGCACGAAAAGCTTGAAAAATGAAGAGAAACGGAAACAGAAATGTGAGAGGAGCTTCCATATAGCCTTCAGCCTGTCTCCCCATCATATTCAGAAGAAGATTTTCAAAGCGTCCTTAAGTAAATAATCCCTTATGCGCATGCAACAGGAATTATAACGAAAATGAGGGAAGACACTTTACATTTGGGAAGGGGTGAGTCGACATGCGTTGCAGTTGCAGACAAGTTGAAAAAATCTTGTACCTTTTGGTTCTCCTGCACGAATACAAATCAGGTGCATATTGCTACCAGGTTTGTGGTATCAAGGTTGGCTATATGGCTCTCTTGCCTTGGTGCCAGTAACAATAATTCCTGCTTCTGTGCACTACCATTAAAAGTTCTACCACAAGTACCTACTCCTTCAGTAGCTGTCCTACAAAATTATCCGTGATTTCTACATGAATATTTAACAGCCAAGGCCCATCATTGTTGTACAAGTAGAGACTGATCTTGATCCTAATCTTAGAATATGATAGGAACATGCATGTACCTCTCTCTCTATGCTTCTTCTAAACCGGAACTCACCTTTTACATTTTCATGAAAATCTCAGTCATAATGTTCGTTAAGCAAATATGATTTCACTGCATTTCTTGCCGGCTGTCAATCACACTAAAAGCTATAGTGGCTTGCTATATATCTGTACTCATAGTTTCTTTAGTTTCGAGGCGTCCAAATCCCATATAAGCACCAAAACATCACAAGTTTGTGTGAACGCATCCCGAATTTCATACCTGACATAATGACAAGTAAAAGTATACTCGTTCCCATCATCTTTTGTAAATAATAAGTAGCAGCCAGGCATGTCATCATGAAAATTGAATGTCAATCAGTCAGACAAGAAAAGGCTCTTTTCTCAAGTTTGTGAAGCATGTCACTCCTTCTTACGCACTATTTTGAAATGCAGCTGTCTGTCTGACTAAATCAGGCAGCTTAAGCTCAAAATCTGGCTCCCAGATTATGGCTTTTAAGCAGCAAAATCCTCACAGAAAAGGAAGTAAGTAATGCGTCTAATTGCTATTTATTTTTCGTATTACCAACCACAACCGGAGTTTCTCAAGAGGAAAAACTATGAAAAATATTCACCGAAAGGAAAACACAATGACCAATTTTGGAAGCTAACACGACATGCCCATCACCACACAAAAAATACACAAGCCATTGTATTTGTATGTTTTGGATTGGAGAATCAAAAACAATTATCTCCTTCAAGAAAGAAATAATTTTCCACGCGTTTGATCCACCTCAGCAGGAGGTAAAATCTGTTTGGTCGGTATAGGCAATTGTTAAAAACACTGCCGGATTTTGAGCTCGCATCGCAGCTCATTAGAATTTTGTAAACTGAAGAGCTGCTCAAGATAAAGAGAGAACGTTTCTTGACGAGATCACACCATGTGACAAGTAGCTAGCTACTCTAATTGAATATCAATGAGGCTCGAATGAAATGAGCCTTGCGAGAAAAAAAATTAACAGGCTCTTAAAAAACCTACACCATGATGATACCAAGTTAGTTAACTCTCCAACACCATGTTTCATCCTAAATTATTGATTTACAGGAGCCTTCTCCTTTCCTCGATTCTTTTAGAGTTGAAAAACTTCAAACAGTTTTGCATCTCTTGTTGCTCCAACCATTCTAATCGATTTATGAGAAACGTGCCAGCATGAAACCACCTCTTGTTTATGCTCTCTCATAAATTCACTCTTAGTTTTGCTTACAAAACACCAGTTTACGGAGCCAGAAAAGCAGTTCCCATTATGATGATACTACAATATTTATTTTTTAAAATCTCTCCTTTCAAATGTGACGCATGTGTGGATGCACTACTAAAACCACGATTATTTTTATACTTTTTTTTCTCAACTGCAGTTTAAAAACTGGGTGGGTTTGGTAATGAATTTTGTGGGAGAATATAAATAAGGCCTTGGAAATTCTAAGAAAACTATTAACTTGTGTAACATGAGTCCATGATGAATGTACCCACAGATGCATGGTTTGGTGATGATGATGGTGGTGGAGAAGAAAATATGGGCTGAAGATGAGATGCGATATGATATTCGATTCTCACAAAATCTGAGCTCGTAAAAACCCTCAGCAATAGCAAACCATATTGGTTTTCTCTTGAACCGCATGCATAATAGATGCGTGATGTTGAATGTGTTGTGATATTTTTATATGTATGCATTTCTTTTAGACTCCTCGGTCCGCAACATTATTTCGTTTCGTTACCGTACATTACCAACTCGTAATGTGAGTAAGATTAATGAATTTTTTGGGACGCATATTTACACTGCTAACAGCGATAAAAAAGCATTTGGATCACATTCATATAGAGAGGAAATATAGGATTGGAGTGAAAAAAAATAAGTTGTAGAAACAGTTATAAAATGAAGTAATAGCAATACTTCTTTTTTTCTGTGATGTTATGCCGTAGCCTCAGAAGTGGACATGAGCAGCAAAGGATTGTTACCGATCTCAAGTCATAAATTTACGCCGGGGTGTCCCTTGCTTGAAAATTGAAATTCTCCTGGTGTCAAGTCAAATAAGAGAGAAGAATATTGCAGCCTGTCTCAACATTAACGTGGTGGAATTCAAGTTTAGACTAAATTCCTATAAAATCAACTGTTCTTTTTGGGGATATGCGCTTGTTAGTAGAATTAGAGAAGGCATTCTTTCTTAAGCCGTTAAAACTTGGTCATTTGAAGGATAATAGATTGAATGGCTATGGAATGAAATGAGCGAGTATTTAGTACAAGAGGCAGCAGCACCAGCAGCTTACTATATTATTTTCTTTATGGGACCCTTAGGCACTATGGTTTTGTTTAGAGAGAGAAAAAGGCTTGTCAGCCAGAACAACTTGAATTGTATGTGTCTTCAACCAACAAGCAAGTCCATCCATTCCGTCGGGTGTCACTTTGCCATGTGGTCGTGTCATTCTCTTGTCAAAAGGCTTGAACTCGAGGTGTGATAAATGATAACATCACATCACACACATAACAACAATGCTGGGAGAATAAAGGAGGATAAAGAAACACTACAAATGAATAAACTAAGCATGAGGATATTTGATTTTGGCTGAATTATATACCCTTTCCCTTGAACAAGTAAGTACAACCTGTCACTTTACCTTCAAAAGGGAGATTTGATGGGATCTTGAGCCATTTTTGTCTGTCGAACCTTTCAAGCTTTATCAGAGAGATTAATGCACTTTGTTTGATACTTCAATCATTCATTTTTCCTAAGTGTTAATGACTAGTGCATTATGTTGGATTTAGGGAGAAGAAGAGGAGCAGAGGCACAGGCTAATTGACATCAAAATTTTGGTTTGATCGGGAGTATACCAAAAATACACACAACGATCTTATAATAGCTGGTTTACCGTACATACGTTCGTTGGTGCAATTACCAACCCTTTCAGTCTCCGGGTCATTAAGGGCTCTTATGTGGATAGGTGTTAATCGGGAAGCAGATTACCATTATGCTTCCTTCTCAACAACATAATGCTCTCGGACTAGACAAGGAGATTATGAGACTAGAGCTAAAACCTAGGGATAATAATCCTAATCTAATGAGGTTGAGGGTTGAATTGAAATTTGATGTTTGTACAACCAATATCGGGATTGAGCTATCAACATATAAAATTACGAAATAGGTTAAAGGTCACGAGGAAAATGGTTTGTACTTACCACATGTTTGCAGCAGTTCCAAAAAAGTACGTGAGTAAAAACACCACAGCACAAGAGGACGGTACCATTCCACCCCCAGCTAGAAGGTTGAGTCCGGTCGCTTTATCAAAAACACATGACACTGTCGACGTAGATCCAATGATAACCCCGATACTGAATAGTACTTGACATAGAGCCAAGTATAGTATGGGACGCTCAGCCACGCTGAACCGCTGTAAGAAAAGAAAGCAATAAAACAAGTTAGTTACATTGCCGTACATTTGCAATACATTAAGTTAATTAATGTTTCCTAAAATTGAGCTACTGTCTGATTATTTTTATGGGATTTTTGGGAAAACTATTTTGCGGAGGAAAGAAACATAATGTAATAGAGCAAAGATAAATATTTACCCCTCATTTTCACAAAATAATATTTGCACAAAGTGTTAATAGCGTAAGGTACTCCACAAGCGTGTTTTCCTCAAGACTACGTGCTGTTTGATGATACGTGCATGCGTGCCTTCATAAAAGGCTAATTTTCTTTTTTGATGGATAAAGATCTATCTCCATCTCATCTCCTCTGTCTTTAGCCGAGTTGTACAAACTACCTTGTACACATGCCTACGTAAATACGTTTTAGAGTAAAGAGTACATAATAACATGCTGTCTCTTGAGCTTTTTCGCAAAGGAAGAGCAAAAGAAGCGGCACGATCACAGGAACAACATCAACTTACATGTGTCGTGAAGATAAAAGTGCCTTTTTTGATTTTATTTTTTTGATGTGATATCCAATTTTGCGGCAAACCGCAGGCAGACCAAACGAGAAAAGATGTATCATTACCACCATCATCACCATATGTAATAAAAATGATAATGCACATGATAATACGATGTGATGGTAGGTACATGACGCAAACTCATGTTCATGATGGCATCCCCATTCCATTTTAAGAATGAAGATGGATGAAACAAGAAAACACTTTTCGCCAGCGACTATTTCATTCATTGCCATTTTGCTAAACTAACACGGCAGAAAACTATCTATGTTATTATTATGATAAAAGTAGTGAACACTGAAGAAGACGAAGAATGTAGGGTCTTTGTTGTACAAAAAAGTAAGCCGAACCATTTATCCATATAATATTATCCGCGGCAGATAATGAGACAAGGAAGTTAAATATCGGCTAAGGCATGGCAAGGCCTATGTTCATGGTCTCTTCGCGGAGAACACACGTTTTAAAAGGAATGTTTGAAAAATTGTCTGCGACTTAAAAGAGTATGATGATGATGATGATTCAAGTTAAGTCTAAGTCGGAGCGGGAGCAACAGCATTTTTATACATCAACTTTTGTGTTTTCTTCAAGTGATGTGATGTGATGTGATAGCAATCGGCGGCTTTTCAATCAAAGGCGAAAAAAATAATAAAGAAACAGGAACAAGATGATGTGCACATACTTTTACAATGCCATTATGCGTGCTCTTCTTTGCAAAAATGGTGAACGAATAAACAATATATTTGTATGGAATGGAAAACTACTACGTACATACATACCATCATGATCATGGCCCGTTGCTTTATGTATTCCCGGACTTAATCGTAAAAAAGGCTTGTGGGCTTTAAAACACAGATTCCACTTGGAGATTGCATTTTTACTGCTTTTCGCCATCGTCTTTGGACCGCTGTTCTAAGGAGGATCTGCTACAATGAAGGAATTTTATTGTAACAAGGCGATGATAACGTCCTCATCATCATCAGTTTTGATGGGTTTTGGCTCGCTTTATATTGCCAGAGCAGTTTTTATATCGCCAATAGATCACTCTTGTGAGCAATGCAAAAAGAACATACATTGTATGCCTAAATGGAGGTATTTTGATCGTGTCCATTAAACTTTTGTTGAACATGGTTGAAAACCCTTAATAGCATGAGGGAGCAGGACAAAGAGCGTGTTTTCACTTGTGAATAATATATGAGTCGCACACCGACATCAAAATCCGCTCTTGTGATAAAACACGATACACCAAACAGACGAACGGATAATGTGCACTTGTAAGGTAACAAAGGTTATGTACAATAATAGCCGATTCATGATAGCCTAATAACAATGCATAAATAAAAATTAAGCGGATATAAAAATGCCTTTTGATTTGAAGTTTCTTGGGAGTACACAATGTATTTCGAGTACGGTATAGTTCTTTGAGAAGGAATGCAATTGTGAAGGTGAAGGCCCAAATAATTTGTAAAGGCATATGGTTGTTCTTCTCTCCCAAAATAGTTTTTGATACGGATCAAGGTACAAAATGCATGACAAAATGGATCAATTTTTTTTATCATCTTACCGGTGAGCAAGCGGAAAGTGTGAGAGCGATGAGAGCAGCCGATAAGGAAAGTATAGCCCAGAGCAGTGCGTAGTTCCTTGCAAACAGTTTTTCACTCGGATGGAAAAGGGATGCAAGTCCATCTGCTGATGATGATGATGTGGGTGCATCCGACTCATCCACAAGGCCAGCTGAACATTTGATCCAACACGAGCCTCGAGTCCAAATCTTCCGAAATCCTTTGCATTTGTTCATCTCCCCATGGTGCGGATTTGAATAGTCAATTTGCTCGTTATTGTTGGGATGAGCAGGCAAGCCTGGAATTACTCCAGCAGCTGGATATGGATATGGATTTGGATTGACGTTGGGGCTGATGGGATGATGCATGTTAGGGATGACACCTGAGATGCTCGATGGATTCTTGTAGAGAGGCGGGGCAAATGGGAGATGAACTTGGGAGGGGGACGAAGATAATCCTGGAATATCTGCGGGAGATACGCCTCCAGATGGGCTTCCACCTAATTACACCATAAATAGTTTGGTTAATTACCTTCTCCAGATGATTGCTAGCCACGGGATCACTTTTTTTTGTGGAAAATATACTTACCTCCATAAAAAGGTCGACCTGGAAGTACAGGTGGAGGAGGATGACCAAACAAATCTATTGGCCTCGGATTACACATATGCTGATGATTATTTTCCAATGATGATGACTTTCTGGATGAAATTTCACACATTCCAGTGAGGGTGGCCAGGAGAAGCCGAATTCCTTTAGGACTGGCTCACATTTTGATTTCACTGACTCGCAAAGTGATCGACAAGGACCAATCGGTTGGGGAACCTTGTCGCTGCACATTGGCACATGTGCCGAGCACAAAAACAACTTGAGATGGGGAGAGCACCCGTACCTGGAAGAAAAATGAATACCAGAGCGTTAGTGAACCGTTAACTTCTGCTTTATTCAATGGCGTAACAGGATAAAACATAAAAACTACGCATGTTTCAAAGTAAAACTATAAAGTCATGTCTCGTTCACATTTTCCCATTCTACTACTCTTGCATAATTTTATGAGTCTAAGAAAATTTCCATTGCTCTTCCCACACAATAACCGCACATCACCCTTTCAATCCTAACAGCAGACGCCGTTCAATGCATCACGTATTACTGAGGGAAAGCACTGTCCCATTAAATCTGGCAAGAACTACTTTTAACATTGTAACACGTACCAATAAGTGGCTCATTAAAATACTTTCCAGAACGCTCTCGAGGCATTGAACCGGGGAATTGAATTGGTATTCTTTTTTCCTCACTTCATTGCTCACAATCACAATCAGTTTCAAGTATCGATACATTCAAGAGTAGCTTTAGATTCATGATGATGTTTCAAACTAAATTTAAATTCCCTTGTCCTTGAACCAACCATGTCATTTATATCTGCTAACCATATCTTGCATCGTCTCATCTCACCAACCGAAAGCAGTCAACAGTTTATGTCATCATGAATGAGTTCTAACTCCAGCTCTTGAACAAGATCATCATTATTTCTCCAACTTGGCTTGACTCGTTCGGAAAATGTAAATTTTTGAGAGGGAAGAAGCTCTATAATTGCTAACAGAAGTGGCTTTATTAGCTCAACTTTGGCTTGGAGATCACACGATCGGAATTTGGAAATTATTATTATTGCTCTCGACTCCACATTCTACATATCCACTCAACATTCAGCAGCATCTTTCCTCGCTTTCTTAACTGCCATCCCATTTACCTTGACGAGCTATTTGCTCCTTTCCTGACATTTTCTTTGGTGTCATGTCTCGCCTCACTTCTTTTGCGGAGCCGACTTTGAAGAAAAATTGGCTTCTTAAGTAAAACATTGTGTTTTCCAAGTTTTTTACTAGCTTGACTCTTCTTCTGTCACTCTATACCTTAAGTTTTGTCTTGGCTCATGATCATCACCATCATCATCAATGTTCGGATGGCACACATACCAAAAGAAGTAGTCAAGTATACGAGAAAAGTAATCACATCACAACCATTTGCTCCTTTTCTACTTCTTAGCTTTATTATCACCCATCTCATCATCAGGCAGTGGAGTATATATTGCTTGCACGCCATCCTGCACTAGATATTTTGTGTGATCGAATTGAAATTCGAAAATAAAGGCGTTGCTCTACCCTACCGCTTTAAAGAACTGGATTTTCTTTCCTGTACTTATACTACTTTTATGTTATTTCATTATATTGCTTCTTGAACCAACAGTCATTTCGTCGTCTTTCTTATGCAGATCCTCTAAAGACTCAACTTGCTTTGCAAAGCGTTTGTTGTTGCAGCAAGCAAACGTAATAAACATTCCTTTTCAAGAAAAAGTCGATCTTCTCAGAAGAGTAGACAATACAGTTAAATGATATAGTCATGAAAAATTACGTGAGTAAACTCAAATCAACTGCATATACCCCATCTATACTACACATCTTCCCTATTACTATAGACAAAAACGCATTCTTTCATCTCAGTATGACATGGTGATCTTTGAAAGAATGTGTGAAATGCAGCCCACTGTGATAACATGCCACAAAGAAAAAACTTCCGAAAAGGAGATGTGAGCCGATATATTCGCAGTGCGCATGATTTGATTACCATTTTGCAGTACACTCAACTTGAAGACAGCCACATGGACAGATTAGCAAGCCTTTCGTCGTCGGCAAAAGATAAATAAAAACAAGCGCGTTCAACAAGTAAATACCTGTAGGCTTGTAGGGTCAACTAACTTACTATGGATGATTGGTACTTGTGGGGTGGCATGATATATTAGTCGAGTTATGTACATTGTATATGCATTTATGAGTATGGTCAGTACAAAATGTAATATATCGTTTTTGCACATAACGTGTTCTTCGTCTTTCTCATAACCTAAAGCTTATCGAAATTAAACCATCTTGATTTCTATCTAGTCTCCACCATTTGAATAAAATTTCAATGTCGTTCTATTTTTAAAATAGTATATATTTGAATAACTTACTAAAGATCAGTTTGAGTTGTGTAGTGTTTAGTTTTAATGATTGACTTGCTAAATAAAAAGGTTTTCTAAAACTTCATTCCATACCTACAACTATGAGACCACCACCTCAGTCCCAGCCTCATAAATAAAATGGAAACAAGCCTGTGAAAAAAGTGGTCCTGTCACCATCCTAACACGTTACATGCGATCACTTATCTCCTAATGTGATCTAACAACGTCTCGGACCCTGGCTACCCAATAATTGTTCCAGAAAAATAGTACTACTTGTATTTTAACAGCGCTCCTCAACAAAATTCCGTATGCAGGCTGCATTTCTGGAGCAACTTAATTGTCAGTAGGATGCAAAGAGACAAGATTTATTTGTGACATGAAGTCGAAACTGATATTGATATGCCAATGAAGTGAAATGGTATATTATGTATGCCATGCCAAAATACCAAGCTCAAACTTAACATCATGTCCTAAGATGGTGATTTCTCATTTCTCATGAGATAGGAGGAATGATGAACAAGAAAAAGCTGTTGAACTTGTCCTTACTATAAGCAGCTCTCAACTCTCATGATCATCACATCATGATGCTGATGATCATCCTCCAAAAAAGTCAACAAGCAAATAGATATTAACAATATAATGAATGCAGAGCTACTTTACTTGTTTGGGATGCTGCAACCTAACTAGTTCAGTTTCAGCTCTTTCATGCTCATCAATGATTAAAGAGAAGCTAAACACACAGAAGGTATGCCTGCCATTTCCTTGTGTGAAAAACGGTGTGCAAGCTGAGTTGATGTGAGTATGAAGGTATTATAAACAAAATTTAAAAATCAAAATGCAAATAGTTTCAAAACAAGGGTCGGTTTGCAATCCTAGATGGTATAGAGAGACAGAGACAAAAAATACTCTGTACACAAACTACATGATATATTATTCATAACAGGTACACATGTTACATATATGTACGTACACATTAGTTGAAGCTTCTCCTTCATAAATATTAACGAGCTGCTTTATTACGTAGAGCCATCTCATACCAACTCAGAGTTGAATTTAAAACAGCATCAACAACAACAAGAACAACCTTATTTGAGGAGGCTACTTATGATATGATTATTTCTTAAAGTATAATGAGTGCAAACCTTAATTCATTTTTTCTCACTCGTTTGCATTTCTATTTATTTTAGTAATTTAGCAGGGTTGATAATTTACATTCATTAAGGGAAATCAGAATGGAATACTTACTGGATCAGTGGTGAAAAGGTTTGGAGCAGGGCATCCGCATCAGTTTGAGTTTCATGACCGACTAGATTTGGCATTTTTGTTTGGTTATACCCAATCCCCATGCACATTGCTGAAAGAAAAAATAAATGCATAATATTAAAATTTATGTTTAGTTTTACAAAAGAAAGGGTTTAGCTTGGGGGAAAGTCATTATGACCATTTATGTCAATACCAACTAAAATTCTAGTATTTATCTTTTGAAGATGAATAATCCAAACAAAGAAAGACTTTCATTCGCATAACGAAATTGGAAATATCTTATTATTTTTAATGAGATCTAGTTCCACTTCAGTTGTTCAGCTATCACTCATCCTCCTCAGTTCCATCTTTATTCAGATATTTTTGTAAAGTTATAAAATGGTCTGAGAGTAATAACCAAGATGATTAAGACTGTTGCTATCATTCATCCTCTGTTTCTTTTATCAAATAGATTAAAATAATATGGCAAGAGTATGCACCCGAAAATTGCTTTACCAAATTTGCAGCTTCTAGTTTTTCGGAAAATGGGGAAAAGTCATGATTGCTCAAATGATAATCATCTCAATCATCATCATCATCACAATTATTACTTATCTTTACCAAAATCATTGTGCGTGATTCCTTAACAAGCGATGAACATCGTGGTGGTTCCTTTAGAGCGGAGGATATCGTAAAAAGGACTATCTGTTCATCATTTCCCTTTGGTTTCATGCAATTTCCTCAAAAGAGCGACAGAGAAAAGACGAAAAAGAGTAATTCAGAATTTTCACAAACTGAGCTGACTGCGCGTTGCGTTTTATTACATTAAATAACTCTTTGCCCAAAAGGGGAAGGTGCGGTACTACAATATGTTGTAAAGTTAACGATGTAATCAAATTCGTTATAAAATACAAAAGGAATTCATGCACGACTTCAGTTTTGTTGGTTTTTCTCTGTAATTTACGGTACGGATAAATTTTCTTCTCGGTAAATACGAAAGCGAATTACAATGGTAGTTAGAAACATGCAAATTGATAAGTGACAAGAGTATTAAGAGGACAACAAGAGGACATCAAAATTACGGACTTTCGAGTAATGACAGAGCGGCAAAAGATACAGTGCATTAAGTAAATCTAATGAATTTAACTTTCATGCAAGCCAAACTTTAGCCAAACCTAAGTGCACATTTATACATTCCCTTCCGAAAGATATTTTAGAATTTAAGTTCTTCACCCTATGAAAAAAAATCATTCCAATCAAGAATGCACTATAAAATATTATTATTTTACTATTGTCACTTCATTCCGTAATTGGAAGTAAAGTTATAAAAACTACTACATTTATCTTAATGCACTCATTATTATTGTTTTAAAGCCATTGCTGGTTACATCCCAGAAAACAATGTTTATTTTATTGATAAAAAACGCCAGATTCATATTTCTAGACGATAATAATTTTGTTTGTAAGGCCGAGTCAGATTTTATAGCTTGGACTCATCGGTCTAACAATTTCTGATGATTTTTTGCCGAAGTGATGATATAACCACTCGTGCATGCGACGGATGTAACTCATTTTTTGTTTGCTCATCTCATTCTCAGACAGAAAATTGTTGGTCGGTACTCGGTACATTTCTCCTTTTTTATATTTCATACAATTGAGCAGAATTGTCACGAGCAAGATGAAGAAAAAAGGTAGATTCCTTTTACAGAAAGGATTTTACAATGAAAGAAAAGCTTTTTTGTATGAAAGTAGAGAAAATAATAAAAATGGTTGGCTATTTCTGTATTTTTTTGTAAAGCCGTACCGATGTGGTACAGCATGTGCTATAAAAAGCATATTGTATTGTCAACGCTCTATTTGATTACATAACCAACAGAATAATGCTGCTAATATGACTGTATAAATCATGCCGCTACTCATTTTACGTCTTTTCTTTTGTTGCACACATGTGGTTGGAGTCGTTGGAGTGTAGAATATTTTCTTACTAATCATTTACAATCCCGACATTAATTTGTAGGATTGCGGACAGTTTGTAGTTTATTCAAAAGAGTATGATTCTAGGTAATTTGTGAGTAAGACCTATGGAAGTTTTAGGAATTACTATAAAAGTTTTAGTTTAATGAGGCTATGAAATAGGAAGTTTTTGATATTGCGTAATATTGATTAAAATTTTGGCCTTTTAAAACGACAATACAAATAATTCAAACACTCTTACAAATTTACGTTCCACATAGGTAAATGAGAATTGCATTTGTTTGAAAATTGCAATATAAGCGTGCGTCGTATTATTCCAACAACTGTTTTATCATTTTTTCAGAAGATTTTCAGAAGTGTGCGTAGCACATGCCGAAACTACATTCCAAATCTTTATAATTAGCTTCACTTTTGTGACGCAGTAAACTCTTTAAAACATTTATACAAAGATCTTTTCAAAATGACATGCTGACACCAAACTTTCTTCCATTAAAGGGGCCGAAAGCGTTAATGACACCTGCCTCGTGTACCCGACCAATTAATTATTCGATTCATAACAAAATTCATTGTATTCTACTTATATCAATAGCATCTATTCAACTTTTATTATTGCATCGTGCGTTTTATAACTCGATTCACAATATTATTATGGCAGTCCATTTAAAAGTCAAAACATCGCCGTCATAAAAATTATCACAACAACCACTGCTGGCTACACTACACTCTCATACATCCGCAACTTCTTACACGCACGCAGAAAGCAGACAACTTTGTGCATCTGCTCTTTTATGTAATTGCAACCCTTTAACAAGAAGGGACAGATGAAGCTTTCTACAACAAATTTTACTTTGCCAACTTTTATTAATGCAATGGATGCATGCTATGTCATGTCAAAAACCATTAGAATACATCAGCAAAAAATACAATCTCCAGATTTTCGGCAGACACAAGCATTTCAAACTAAATGTGTTCCGGCAGTTCTCAGATCGTTAATTTTTTATATAACAGAAGATGTTAGACAAGTCAGCCAGCCACGAAACGCCCGCATAAAACTGTAGAAGTAGAGGAATGTTTATTATCATGCAAGGCAAACATGTGAATACCAAAACATATTAGGTATAGAATAGACAGACATACAGCTTTATATACAAGTTTAAAATCTCTAGTCAAATAAAATCATGCCGCAAACAGTTTTTCTGTGAATTGTTTCGAAGCCATTTTAAAATCGTAGACATTGTTGGTTAATATAATGTCTGTCAGTTCCAAGTTAGAAAACTATGAGTGCGATTGGTCTTGTGTGTTTCTTTTATTGGTTAATTTCATTCCATTTCCATTCATGTTACGTTTAGATATGATGCACTGTATTATTGTTCCAGTTTTACTTTATTCTGGGGAGAATGAATGCACCACAGGAAAAGTCAAATTAAATTTGATGGGTTTGGTGTAAAGCTGAAAGCTTTCATCCACTTTTTTCAACATTGTGTTGAGATATACGGACGAGGAAACTCTATCACTCCATCAAACCGATTGGAGTTTTACTTTTAGGTTAAAATGTGATGTTTGATGCGTACGAGCCGGCTATGGAGCAAGTAGGGAGATTTTTACGGAAAATACTTATTACTATTCCGTTTGAAAACCAACTGTGACTCACTATGATTTTTCTTTCCCACTTTCATTGGCTGTAATAATGCGGAGAGTTAATGGAATAGGAAAGTAGATGAGAATGCACAGATGCGCCAACGAAAACAAAACAGAATCTGTTCAGTTCTATGAAATAAAGGACCAGAAATCAAATAATCATCGTCCTTGCTTGCGCATAAGCATAGAATTCGAAAATTGGCCTTCAATCATTCGTTGTTCCCAGTTCCCATCATCATCATCATCATCCTCACCAAATTTTATGGACTGCTGATTGAAATAAAAATGTTTTCATTTGGAAAGTGCATTTTTACTCAAGTCAAACGAACCTTTGAAATGGAACTGCTCATTGGGATTGAACAAAAATCGATTTGTTTAAGAAATTCAAAATAAAAAAGTCTTCAGCGGTTTCGATTTTGATTGAGTGTCGATTGAGCTCTCAAATACAGATTGCTGTTCCATTCGTTCCACTTTATTTGATGACCTCATTCAAATCAGTACGCTTTTGTTTGGACAAATTTAAGTTTTTTTATATAAATGATCTTCCTTCCTCGGGTAATCTCAGGCTCAAATGGTTACTGTCAGGCATGAGTACTTTTTATGTCGAGCATGTGTTCACTGAGCCCTTCACAAGTTTGATTTTGATTAGCCCTTTGGTTCCCTGGAGGAAAATCGCTTAATTTAGATTGTGGTTTTGGATGCTGATGATCTCCATTTGACTGATGATGTAGGGCTCTCCAGTCCAGATTCACGCCTGTGGACTTTGTTTTCCTTAATGAATCTCTCCAGAAAAATCAAACTTTCCATGAAATTGACGGCTACCAACCACATTATGAAAATGAGCTGTCTGTCCACTATCATCATCCATTGAAAAAATGACATTCCTTATAAATTACACACCAATTTTATTTTTAGCTGCTCATTTTTACAATGTATAAACACATGATTTGAAAGTAGTAAACTCAGCATGTGGTGCAGCTACACATCATGGAAAAACATTGGTGTTGATCCCGCTCACTCCACCATTAGTTTTCTAATTGGGCATTAAAATATAGTGAAGAAAACACATTTTACAATGATGAATGCACCGGATCCCATGTAAATCATGTTTATACGATGGAAACAGCGGAAGAAGCTAGTAAGCATTTGGAAAAAATGGTTGATGAACATGAGAGCAACAGGTATTTTCTTGAAGTCGAAATGCAGCCTTGTGGAAAAAGAACATTTTCATCCTGGAACTTTGCATGATTATCTACCATGCTGATAATGCTACCACGATATAATGCGTGTCTTAGGGCCGATGCGATTACTGGTTCAACAGGTTTTGCAGAGCAGAGATACCTTCTTTTATCCTGCTACAAGCTGAGGATGATCAGCAGGAGTATAACATATTTCTACTTGTTGCACAAATTATATATCAAATGAATTATACCAAGACTCTCACTGAGCAAACCATACGATGATGTGAAAACTGATAAAACACCGTGTTTTTTTCATGTCAAGCTTGTCACAGGATGCGAGAAGACCACTGCAAGTGAGTGTGAGTCGTCTAAAATAAATGAGGAGCCATTACAGCTTTTAATTTGTATCTTAAGACGAAAAAAACCTTTGATTAATCTTTGGACGTCTTTCACATGGCGAGTTTGGGTTTTTGAGTGATTTCTTTACAAATTCAGCATTACAGCTCGTTCATACTGCAAAAGTGCTTTCACGCAAAAAAAAATTCAGTAGCAACAGAGATAAAGTTGCATGTTTGATGTTGGCTATATCCTTATATGACAGGATTCCATTTAATTTACAACAGGATTTTGCCCCGCAGCAGATAAATATGCGTAGGTGGTGTGGTGGATACAAAAATATGATGAATTTCTGTTTGAATACAATAATATATGATGGATCTTTAAGGCACTGCTTACTATTATGATGTTTTTATGCTAATCATATATTGGACTTGTGTGTGGGTAGCCATTTGAACTGTCATAAAAACTTAAATAAAAATATATGGGCACATCGAAAATGTATTTGCCATGTTGATTAATTTGTCTACATATCCTCCTACTGAATGTGCAAGGCAATACGAGGAAGAAAGGCGTATCTCGTTTCAGCGAATTTTTAACTTGTCCATTTTGCAAACAAATATAATAGTATGGATGATATTTGCAGGACTGATTAAGATAACGTAAACAGTAAGTGGAATGACAGGGAGAGAAGAGATGAAAGTCAAATGTTATAATCATCATGATTGTGTGTACGTAACAGCTACCGTACAATTTTATGCTGACGATGTTGACATGGTTGATTTTTAAATGATGATGTGACTTAATGATTGATTTTGATGATTATATTATCTACTCAAGTATGTATACACTGTACATACTGAACTAGTATATTTTGTTTATCTGTGGTGATGCTGCGACCTCAACCAAGTCAAGTGTAAAAAAATCTTATCTTCCTTGTGCGGGAGAGGAGCTTATCAACAAATTGAATGAAAATGAACATGAATAGGCAACAGCTCAACTCTCTGACATGGATGGTATATGGTAGTGTACATGGTACAAATTTTGGATTAATGGGATAACGTCTGTCATGTGCGACGGAGATTTTCTATGAAACTCAGCCAGCGAGAATTCGCCGGCTCATTTTTTACTGATGGAGGAGGAATGCCTTCAATTCAATTCAGCACAAGCCAGAAAAGGTAATGGTAAAGTAATTTGATTCGAATTATTCTTTGAAATTTGTTCAGCCAACCCCAATCAAAACAGAAGGAGTAGTAGTTGTACTCACAACCATTTAGCTTTAACCCGGCTTAACCTCTTTGAAAAAAATTTACAATGGTAGAAATGGTACAAAAAGAAGTCTTCGGTTCGGTCGGCAATTCCAGTTCGGCTTCTTACAAACTTTTTCTTTGAACACATATATCAATACATGTTGACCTGGCCTAGCCAAAATTTTCAGCTGTTTCTTTAAGATTGGTTTATTTTTCCGCTTGCTTTACATCATCCGTAAGGTCTCCGACCTATTGAAATGGAGAATGAATGGAAACAATACAAGGAACATTTTATTCAACTGTTCACCTTAACAAAAATTTGTCCTGGAGTATTATTCTTTTGTGTTTGTGCCATGCGATCATAACCGTTCTGTCGGCCCTTAATTCATTCTTTATTCTTTAAAAAACACAACGAGTAAACTGCCGAAAACAACCTTAAATTTGGACATTATTGGAAGATTCGTGTTTTGGCAGATGCAGTTAGTCGCGCTTTGCATCAACTTGTAGCTCGTATGAATTTTACTGATGTTTAAAAAATACTGACAACAAATAGATATGTTGTAGGGTACTCTTAGGTATGTTGGAATATATAAAATGCTTAAACGTAACCAGCGCGAAGAACTCTAGTTTCCATTTTACATGTGTTCATTCCAGATAAATTTCAAAAAGTTACATCGCCCAAAAATTGGAAATTCCTATACAGCCTGAGCCTTCACAAGTTCCATGCATACATTAAAAGCATCCAGTCAATCTCCTTTCAAAAAGAAAGGGTGTGTCTTGCCATCTTCTTCTTGTCGTTCAGAAAACTTCAGGTTCTGCTCTGCAAGAGTGGTGAAGCGGTACCAACACCAACATGGCTCCAGAGCATAAAATGCGTAGCTGTTTGTTATACAATGTATACATATTTTTATTTTATGGGCTTGAAAAAAAATTGACAGAGATTTCCTCTGAAGTTACAAACATATATAAGGCATACCCACATTCTTATTTCATCCTCCTAATAAATGGTGGTATGACATGACATGTTGTAACTGAATTGTGAATGACATCGTGTCGTGTTTTACGAACCGTAGTCTCATTCAAAAAATTTTTAGCAAGATTTTTTTTACGAATAAACCCATCCTCATTCCTTGCCGTAATATCTGGGAGGGTTAGTTCATTCACGTCAATGTCAATATTATCGTTGCATTCAAACTCAATAGAGGACTACTGGATAAAGTTAAAAATGTACGTGTATACATGTTTTTGCTGCCAAGAAGCACGCAGCAGTAGTCCAAATGTCTTCCATAACTCTTTCAACCTGATCATGTTGGTTTCGAATGGAATGTATTCATGCATAAAATGAATGAGACCGATGATTAAATGTATCTTATTATAGAATATTACTTGACAATTTTCAATCCCATTGCCATTTTGTATGAAATATGACTCACAAAAATGGATGTTTCTTTACACTGTGCTACCTTAAGCAGAACTAAAGTTTGAAGTTGAGGCAAGTTCGTAAATTTTGAAATGGTTGACTTATTCACGATGTGAATTTGTAAGATGATTTCATCCACCAAGGTGGAGGGGTACGTTGCTATTTTTAGAAGCGAAACCTATTCATGGTTAATTACGTGGTCTGAAATCTATGTATATATACAATTATTTTACTTTTTGAATCTTCTTTAGTAGCATTAAAAGTTTACAAAAAATAAAGAAACAGAAATATGTAGGTTTTTGTTGTGCAACAGCAGTTGAATAGGGTTATTTTGACAATATTTCAGACAATAGTAAGTCATTACGCAAGCCACCTAAAACGGAATAGTGGAAAGGAGACGTTTTACTTGAAAAATATTTGATTTCATGTACCTAAAAACGTGACATACAATTCCCCATAGACCATCTGTCAAATGAATGTATCCTGTTCTCGAAAAAATCTCCAGTATATGTACACATGTACCTACAAAGTAATAACAACGGTATGATTTGCTCAAACCAACATTTTGCTTTCGGCTGCGTAAAGTACACATATCTATTGATTTGTTAAAATCAGTAGTCATATTTAAGCAGAGCAAGCACAGCACCAGCAGAGTTTGTCACTTCCAGTTCTGATACTTAATCTGTTTCCAACTCCAATATTTACCTTGACGTGAATGAAACGAGATTTGTAGAAAATCCCAATTTAAGCAACGCTTAGCATTACTTACTTTCTACTCCATCGTTGATGAAACACATTGACGAAGACAGATGTGCAGTTACTCACACACAACCAGACACAAATAGAGTATAGAAAATTAAACAAATCAGAGGACAGAGGGGTAAACGGAGAGATTGGATAAAGAAATAATATTTACATAATGATTGATATTTCGGGAAACGGAATGGGGAAAACGTTACACAAAATGCGTGATGTGTACACAAACCCCGAGAGAAGAAAGGAAACTAGGAGGATGCGCATCCAGTCCGTTTTCAGTAAGCCAATTTATTCCGTGTAATCTTCCATCATCGCTCTCACTCTTGTTTTAACAGCTTTCTAAAAGCTCTTACAAAAATATTCAGTCTTATGAAACCGTTTATTATTTCACCTCAGCTCATCATTCATCGAAACAAAACCAAAGATTCATTTTTTATGGAATGGACATGGTGATGATAAAATGCCTGCTGGTAATAAGTTTAGTTTGACAGAGGACAAATCGACACATGACAAACTTGCACAAATACACCAGGACAGATAAGTTGTAGCAGACGCCTGATTGGCTTTTCCTGTTGGAAGTTGCTAATGCACCCACTTCCAACTTGTATGTATGACATTGTCTTTTGATGGCAGCATTTGATACGAGAAAGAGTTAGTAGGGGACTGATAGATTGATACAAGCCGGCTAGCCCGGAAAATCATCATCATATTGTATCTTTTTCCTTAGTTCTAGCATTTATTACAATACGGGAAGGGAAAATGTTTGCTAACATTTAGACAGCTGGTTCTGGTTGTTTTGTGGGCTCATATTTTAGTTTGGCCTGGCTTCGGGCTTACCTTCCTGTTTGTCTAGGCTGGCATTAGTTGTCGTACCTATTATTATGGCAATTTGCATGCTGATCTATCATCAACCCTGTTTTCCACCATGAGAGACAGGGGAAAGACTGGATTGGATGGAACACAGCACAGGACACATGCACAACATTAAGTTGAATTAGCATTTCCATATATTTTCTTTTTCCGTCATCATCATTCACTTGGCCAACCAACATGTAAACATGAATTCTGTCTTGTTCCCTCGCATATATCAAGTCAACGATAAGTTTAAAAATGAAAACGAGTAACCCGTGTGTTCCGCAAACGCGCATATATTTCACGGCTCGTGCATAACCATTCATTTTCGTCGTCACCGGTTTTTTGGCATCACCGGCGAGTTGTGCGTGGACATTGTATCGTTTCTGTATGTAAAAATAAAAAAGCTGGATGAAAATGAAAAAAAAGTTGCTTAACTTCATCCTTGTTTAAGCTGCTATAAAATAATAACTATAATTTCCACATGCTCATTTTATGTGCCACGATATCATCTTCAGCATTTTTGGCCTTTGCTTGTTAAACACATCAGCGAAAATCTACTACTTTGTAAATACTCGCTAACTAGTTAATAATCTACTAGTACTCAACTCATATTTACGGGTGTTCATCTGGCTTGACAAATATCTACAAGATTTACTGACGTAATCCTCTTCGCCCACTGTATTTATCGTGAACGCTTGCCAAAAAGGAAATGCTTTGGAAGAATTTCAGGTAGCACCATGTTTCCCATGTAGAACCATTTTCGCCAAGATCTCGCATATGAGATAAGGATAAACTCCACATTAAATGTTCTTCACTCCATAAGAAACCCACAACAGAACATAACACAACTAGTTTTATCTGGAGCAATTCATAATTTACCCCATCCTTTCATTCAACTTGTCAAAAGCTGACTCTCACAGGAAAAGTTGAGAGTTATGAAATTATACAAACACTCATATATCTCAAGTAACAACCAGCGAGAAGAAAGCTCGAGCCGAGCAAAAGTCATATATAAAAACATGGTTGTAATCACAATCAGGAAAGATATGATGACTAGATGACTCTTACGATCGTACTTTATTTGGCGATAGGAATCTCAAACGATAAATCCTCAGCGAGGTGCAATTCCCCAATAGTAGATTCAAAGAGTTGGCCGACATGGACACTAGAAACTAAATGAGGGGCCTAATTGACGTGGCCAAAAATGGAAGTCGAGTTGAGAGAAAAATATTTGTTGCGGTGCTGCTGCTGCTAAGAATAAAGTTTCAACTTTGCAAAAGTCAACTCACCCATTATAAAAGAATGGAATGGTTGCAGTCACAAATTTAAGTGTGATGATGTCTCAAAACATCAAAAGAAATATAAGGAAAAGATGTGACAGCTCAAGACGGCGTTGGCTCTTTGAGACTGTCAGTTACAATAACAGACTCTTCCACATTACTACTTCAAGTTGGGCAATATTAATAATTTTTTAAAGTCTTGCCATTTACTACTACTCGCACAAAAGAATAAAGGATGAGAATGAGAATGAGAGGATCAATCCAACTGTTACGAAAATAAGATCCATCGCCTTATTTATAAGTACGCAAATGGGTTTGATATGATGAGATGAGAGGCGCATGTCTGTACTTTTGTGCTTAAATGCTTTACAAAAGTCGGGTAGAAAATAAAAAGAGCATTTTTCCAGAAACATACATATGCTTCATGTTTATGTCAAATAAAAAAGCTTTTCTGATACCCCGCTGTCTGGCTTGATGGAAAATTCACAAATAGGGTTGACTGAACTGAATAATATTTTCATTGCCTTTTGAAGCTTACGAAGAATTCATTCATTTTGCTTAAAGTTTGTTCAAACACTGTAATAAGAGAAAATACTACATTTTGGCCAATTTTTCTCATACTCCAATAAACCCACTATTATATGTTAGTTAATTAGCCAAGGTTTCATGTTAACAGACGGGTTGATTTGTGACTTGCGAAATAGAAGTTTGTATAGAAGAATGAGTGAGTTTTCTTGGAATATATAGGAAAACAACGTTGTTCGCTTCATCGACTTCTTCATTGCATGCCGTGTCACAAGTGGAAATGATTCGGCAAGTCAATGCACATGGTGAAAATTTGGCCGACACGCCGGTTGTTGTACTCCATTGCAAAAGTCTGTTTGATTTGATGAGCATCTTCTGATAAGTTCTTTCCTACGAGAACAAATAAGTGACGGCTTTTCGGCAACTCCTAATGAGAAAACCGCAATTTCGCTAAAGAAGGCTCATCATATCATCACCACATCACATGCACATCACGCATTTGCCGAAGATAATATACAAAATACACAATGGAATCATTTGATATATCATATGAATAATACGTACTCTTTCTTGTGTGGTGAAGTTAAGCAAAAACAAAGTGGAAATGATGCACATTGTTTTCCCTCATCTTTCACAATTTTTTTCGGCACATCAAATGAAATCTACTCTTTTCATCATTTAACAATGAAGCAGCACCACAAGGTTGACGATGAAAACAGCAGCAGCAGATTCTTGAAAAGGATGGATTTTTACCCAAAACGAAATCAGCAACTCCAACAACAGAAACTCACATTGATCATGAATGATGTGTGTATTTTTGAAGGTATATCTTTTGCTATAAACTTAACATACATAGGATCATTTGAGAATGATGATGATATATTCAACCGGATGGGATGGAGCGGTAAAGAGCAAAGGGAATTTGTAAATGAAGCAAATCTTCACGATGTCAGCTCAGCTTCTTTTTTCGTCGACGAGAATGTATGCGATGCGTTTCGTATTAACTTTGTGTGATGATATACTAGGTTACCAATAAATATGTACGTAGTACGCATCCAATAATTCTTTCGTCGTCACTACATTAGTGAATCTATTTTTGACGAATGTAGCCAGCCTCAAGACATTACCTAACTAATGTTCTTGATGTCTTCTGTGGTGCCCGTTCCGATATCCCTGAGCGAAGCGTATTCGATTTAGAATCATGACTTTGAACATTTTGCTTACTATCGCCTCATTTGCTACTGACTTGTGCATGTATTCTTGTTGAAATCCATTAATCAGGAAAAATCATATTAGTTGAATGTACCAGACTCATTTTTACTAGCTACTGGTCTTGAATAATATGACTTGTACAGTTTAGTTTAGGCCTTTGAACTTTTTCCCACAAGAAATAGAAACAGGAAGAGAGTATAAAAAATACTAATGTTTATGAACAAGGTTATGTAAGTTTATGTTTATATGAATGAAACTGGTATGGCATAAATGGACAATGGGAAATAATTGATTTCAGCGGAAGAGGTTAATTGCCACTCGGATCTTACCAATTTTAATAGGCTCGCAAACTTGATGCTGAGGCAGGTGATGATCCGAATCTATTAAATCATCGTGCAAATGATGAAAGTGATCGTCGACATCCAACGCTCTTCCACGATCACGTTCCCGTTCCGGATTAGCCAGAGTTGAGCTGACCAAGACACCTGCGATTAGCAGGGCCAAGAGCAGAACACGCGATAACAAGGTCCTCATTGTTTCCGCTCTTTTTTACACAACAACATGAAGCTCATTTCATTTTCATTTGTAGAAACACACCACTTTCAACTTCACGTTGACACTTATTTTTTTGACTCCAAAAAACTTTACCGTACACGGCAAATCACGTCACGTGTGGAGTGTCATAACAAATTCACTTTTTTATGGTGAAATCACTACACATTCCTTTTTGTTAAACATTTATCCATTTTCTGCTTTGGATCTTCCTTCCATTGTAGCAAGGCTAAAATTTCCAAATTGTATAAAAGTTATTGCATCAACAGAGATTGCATCCTCTGATTCTAAACTCCTCTTTTAGACCCTTTTCAAAATGAAACCATACAAAATGATATACGGTTCAGTTTTTCAGGTCAGGTGCTAAATACACGAGGGTTCTCAAATCCTCTTCTTATGCATCATATTATACTCCACTCCAATCATACGTCAAGGTCCTCCGTTTTATGACGGTTCTTTATGGCAGTGAGCAAGCAAGTCAATGGCCAATATAAATAATTTGTTATAAATTCCTCTTCCGCTCTTGTCCTACTACAGCTTCTTTCAATTTACTGTATCACATTGACTTGAATTGAAAATCAGTTGAATCTCCGTATTTTTTTATATCCCGTCTGGCAATTTCATAGCCTCCGTGATTCCAGTTAAAAAGCAATCCCTCGAAAACCAGCTTGCAGTTTAAACACCAGACGTTTTAGTCCCCTCGCATGTACTTAGCAAGGCACACAAAATACTTTTTACTTTTTCAACTTAACCTTCAGTTCCAACGAAACCAAAATATGTGGCCGGTTGTTTGGCTGCCACCATTGGAGAAAATTTATTCGTGTGCAGTGTTTTTTTCTTCCTATAAATGCACTTCACTTATATCACGAAAAAGATACCTTAAACTTGAGCACAAGGTACTACACTGACGTTCTCATGTATTTCCATTTCACACGCACATACACATCGACTGTGTGTGCACTCCAAATGCCAGAAGCAGACTAAACTCAACAACCCTTCTGGGACTCGCAGTTGTACTTCACCATCACTAACAAGACAACCAAACTTTGATGTACGTACTTTGTGTTAACCAGATGGATATGCGTAGGTACATTCATAAATGGTTCTTCAGCCTCTCTCTCTCCTTTCTTTACATGCATATAGCCTGTTTTCTACTACAAAGTAATAACATATTCCTTTAACCAGGCACACATGCTAGATTATACGTTGTAGCTCCTGCTCCTTTTCCATTCCTCGTTTTTCAGCTCAACAGATCATAACTATATGATGATGGTGATCATGATGAGGAGATGGAGCAAACGAGAATCTGGTTATTCTACCGTGTTGCAATGCAACTCAACTGCACCAGGGCTTTTTGGATCAACGTGTTTATGTAATATTCATGTGTGTGTGGAAACTTAACGAGCTCCCCAGCTCCAGTTCCAGTTTTTCTTCAGAGTGTTGTTGTGAATAATGTGTGATGTTGTTAGATAGATGGATGTGAGTTAGTGAGCTCAGCTCATGACGTTTCTCTGGCTCTCCGCTGTTTCTTTCACTTTTCGATATATTGTATGTATTTTATATTAGCAGCTTGTAAAGGTTTTTACCATCATCATCATGCAGGTTGGGTTGCCTCCTGCTTGTAGCAGGCGAGACGAGGATCAGCCAAAGGATCAGTCATTTGGGAGACCATTTAACCCTTGAAATATTATGTATCTTTTCATGAAATCTATGCAATTGGTCCACCTCAACCAGGTATGCATGTTGTTTTGTATTTTTATACCTTTGCATGCAGCAGCATGCCTCATGTCTCGTTAAAATATCAATACCTTTATTTCATTCCCAGTCAATCCTATATCGGGATAGTAGTGCAAGTGTAACAAAATAATAATACAATACACACACGCAATTCACCATTCAACCAAGCCAGGTTCTCAATTCTTCGGTTCTCATGTTATCCGTCCGTTTAGTTGACTCCTTCTGGCTGGCTGGACAGTCTTGAGAACCCCAGTGGAATCGAGGAGTCAGTGGCTTTGGTTTTAGTTTAGTTTCTGTTTTTGAGAGCTAGCCAGGCCAATACCTTTTCCCTTTACCCTTCTTCCTTTGTAAACCAACAGGTAATTCTAATTATGTGTGTATATCTAAAGCAAACCACTGGGCTCATATTTTGGGCTATGATTACTATTATTCATTCTTCTTAACTACTTTCCTAATATCCTTGGATGGATACAGGACAGGTATAGCTATATGATGAAAAGGGAAATACATGGTTAAAGAGGATGATGTAGTAAATATATTGTGGAAGTAGTTAGTCAGTCAGTCAACTAGCCACAGGTTATTTTCTACAATAAAATTTAAGACTGCCTCTGCTGCTCTAGCATAGAAAAGTTGTTGCACGTATAGTAAAAGAAGTAATCTGACTGAAAAGGTATAACGAGGTTGGGAGTTGGGATACACATTATATAAGTAGCTTAGCTTTAGCTATTAAGAAAATGTGATGTGATGTTGCTAACAAGGAGAAAAATAATGCCTTTCTCACTGCTTTCAAAGCTCTTTTAAAAGCTACCCACTTGTCTCATCGTTGTTGCCTTGTTAAGGGTGGAATGGAAAATGAGCTAAATACCTCGAACTAGGTTTTATGCTCAACGATCTCTGAGCAAGAACATTTTATTGGATTCTGGATCTCAGACTTGTACACGTTTTTGATGCAAACAAGTGTAACTGCACTGGTCTGTTGATTGTTTGCTTCCAGCAGCTCGGCTCAGCAACCTCAGATTTTTTCTTACTCACGTTCATAGTATTGTTTTGTTACAGGAATATTTCGAGATTGATCCCATCCTGAGGAGTGAGAGTAGCTGCTGACCACTTTTTGAAATGATGATGAGATGAGATGATTGAGCATGAGAAAGAATAACATAACATATTAAAGCACCATATTTACCTATCTAGGTAGCCTATCCTGAGCATTTCACAGTGTTTAATAATGATGCATTATTTGAGTAATACAAACTTGATTTTGATATTACAAGAAAAACTAACTAGCTGGTTAAATGGGTGGCTCTCGTTTTACCTTCTGAAAAAAAATCAGGGAGAGGAAACAAGATGATGATTTAAATGATTGAAAGCAATTATAAACTGGAGGAAGAAGGGAGCTGAGCTGAAGCTAGCAATCAAGATGTATGTACAACACAATATACCTATATACTAGGGAGGATAATGAAAATCATGAGGAAAGTTGAAGGGAGCTTGTTAGCAAAGCAATATACTCATCCTTCATGTGTGATATAATTTGACTGCTAATCCCATTTTTATACCTGTATGATGAGTAAATGAAAAGTGAAAGATAATCTGTTTTAGAAAAAATGACTTCCTTTTCGACTCATTAATTTTTAGGGTTAATCATCAAGGGGAGATGCTGGAAACTTTGGATGATGAAATGACGTAAATAGATACTAATATAAAGTAATTTCTTAATTTGGAAAATGTGATCTGACATATTTGTGCGATTATATGTTTTATACTTACCGGAAGTATTTATTGCAGTTTGTCTGTAATTGTGATTAATTAAAGACATTTTTACGACAATAAATATTTTTATATCAATTTGGTGCAATTACTCTGAATTTAAGAACGCTTCGAATGATTTAATCGGGCAATTAAAGTAGAGTTGTTAAAACAAAAATAGAAAAAGAAGGCAGTTTCATAAGCTCTCGATGTCCATATGCAATGCAATGAATAATTGTGCCACTTGAAATGAAAGATGTATTAGTATTAGCCACAGGGTTTCTTAGTTCATTTTAAAGATTTGAGTCTCCCATCTCGTTACGAAAATGACGAGTAACCTGTTGTTGCCGGACTGACTGACTGGAGTGGAGTAGGATGGTTTTAACTGCAACTGCAGCTCTGTATCTACCTTTTGGTTTTGGCTCAGACAGTTTTTACTGGCAAGCATACATAATATGAAACAGTATATGTATTTATACGCATAAGAAATGGTGTGAACCCTACTGACACTGACATCTTTGGTTTCTGGTTTGCATAGGAAACTGATCCATATCTCTAAAAAAGGAAAGAAGTCCGTCGCCTATTAGCTTATTAGTTACCAACACATTTTGAATCTGCATGCAGACTAGAATTAAGTTGGCGGAGTTGGAGATTGAAGTCTGCTTGGACACTCAATTTTTATGTAGCGCCCAAAAGTACGACTACGGAAAAATCAAACTTTCAATCGGATTGAAATAAAATAGAAACGAATGTAAGTAGCAGGATTTTTTCGTTGGCTGGTATAAACCTTACAAACTTCTTCGTTTTCTAAATAAAATGCATATTGCGTACAAGTGCATAGTGTTTTAGACTCCTTGTCAGGACACAATATTATTTCTCGTTCCACCATCAGTTTAGGGAGGCACATTCATGACCCCCCACTCGTACACCCTTTTCAAAGTCAGTTTTACGATCAGCACTTTCAAACCCTTAAAAAATTCGTGTTCATGCTGAAAACTAACTTCATATGCCAATGCACTTGAGCTACCGCATACACAGGACTTAGAGCTGCCTCTATGGTTTTCCACAGCACATGGAATAAGGAAAGAAATGTTTCTTTCCCTTTTGACGGATACTCTCATAGAATGTACTTGCATGTAAATATTATACATACCCTTCCCTTGTAAGCTTGCATGTGTTTTAATTTTAAAAAGTCAAAGTACATCTGAATTTCATTTTCAGTCTCAAAAATTCTTACCCTTACCTTACTCATCGCTGGAGGACTAGGGCTCCCCACGGTGTCACATTGAAAATCTTTCGATTCCATCTTTATTTTATTTCTGATTTTTACTCCATTCCTGGCATTAAAAACGGGAGAAGTCTTTTCATCTTGCTTCTCTGGAATTACATGTTTTCCATGTGTGTATTACATAGACATTTCAGATCACTTGAAGCAATATGAATGGATCAGTATGCGCTTCCTGTTGAGTTGGAATTGGAAACGGAACATGTACCCAGCCCCAAACATTGAACCTAATATTCTCATGGAGTTCTTAGCCTCAGCCCAACTCAAGAAATCACAATAGCCCGCTGTTCAACAATGCTAGAAATAAACAATCGCATTTTTGAATGCCATCCTGACATTTTCATATATCACAAGCTGTGAGCATCCTGCCGATCTTTGAAATATATGTAGAATGTCGTTGTTGGGCTGGAGCCTCATCCCATCATCCCCCGTCTTCAAAGTCAAGTCAAGATTAAGGAATTTATTTGAGTTAAGATGATTCGATTACAAAAAGATATAAATCTTCTCCTCTCCCATTTCAACTCAGGTTCTGTCTTACCTTTAAAATGAACCAAGTAAACAGTTGGATACAGAAAAAGAGGCCTTTGGATTTGGACGGGCACTTGAATTTGAAAGCGGATGGTGATGGTGAGCCATCAATAACAATGGCACAAGTGGAAAAGGTAAATAGAGGACGACTATTTGTATGACTGATCGGCTATTCCGTACGGTAAACTTGTTAGGAACAATGGCCTTGTGTATTCGTATTATTTTTCGTGTGACAAATGGCCCACTAAAAGTTTAGGGATGACAATAATTTAGAAGCCTTTTCTTTTGAAATTCTTTTTCGTGTAACTAGTTACAATTTAGAAGGGAACCAGTTAGTTTTCTGCAATTCCAAAGATTTTGTTTTTGTTTGCGAGCCCATTTAATACAGTACTTCAAGCCATACGCACTACAAGCAATGGAATATATGGGAATAATGGGATCCATATTAAGGAATGATGGATAATGATAAATTCTGAAGGGACGAGAAAGGGCATGATGTTTGAGACTTTCGGGAGTATCCTTACTGTGCAAGTCCTGCAGAGAAGTAAATACGGTTTATGATGGGCTATAAATCACGACATCTTAAAGCTTTGTTGTTCTTCGACATAGCACTACAATCTGAACTCTGTTCCTGATCGCTTTCAATTTTTGTTCTGAATTCACTAAATTTTTGGGATAACAATGGATTTCTTGTTTAGAAACTTTATGGTTTTATGAGGCTTACTTTGTATTGTGTAGTACAGGTATGGAGTACAGCACACAGGTAAGTTCAATTATTATGCAGTTGTTCTGTGAGTTTCTGTAAGGTTTAGAAAAGGTAGCACTAATCTTCTCAAGAAAACGGTAACTGACAATATAATTCGCGTAGTTAGAATTTTACTATCATTTGCTTTGATGCATGCGCTTAAGTTGTAAAAGTGTACCTTGTCTGCTGTATACAGTGTATCTGAAATGCTGACGTTATGCAATAAAAAGTAAGTTTCTCCGCTAGTTCGTAAGTGAATGTCTTGCAATGTATAAACTAAATGACAATTTCTATGCAAATGGAAAAACACTGCATGCTTATTCCATGACCATGGTCAAAATAAAAAAGCTTTAAAAAACACCAGTACGATTGTTGGAGGTGGACTGGCACAGTGAGCTTTATTAGGTGGTTCCTTAAAAAGACTATTCGCTGGTAGTTCTGACTTCCTCATTGACTATTTTCAGGATAATTTTGTTTCTGCAGACGCCTTAATTGGCATACAAATTAGCTAGCATGTCGTCTAAAAGCAGTCTAAAACTGCTAAAACTATATGATCATATTCGCAAACTTTCACTTATTTTCTTCGTAATCCTATTTCAAGGAGTTTGTACTTACCCTGTTTATTCTCATTCTCATCCTGGATTACGAGCTGGACTATTGTGCACAAATATTATGGTGGAAGAGGTACGAGGTACAAGAAATTCTAAGTAATCAGTTAGTTTATGAAAAGTACACATTTATGAATTAATTAACCCCAAACTCCAATATATTGTTCTTCAGATGGTACTAAACTGCTGGATATCTCGCAATGGCTTGATTTACGAAACAAACCGAGCAAGATCCGAAGAAAGTGTTGTAAGCTAGTTATTTATTATACGTATCATATCATCATTTTTATAATCATTGAATTGAACATTTTTTGTATAACTGATTTTCAGCAACAACTCATAAATTCGCAGGCACGATTCAACATCCATTTATATCTGGATCACATGTGGCATTTTAATGTTGGTTTTTCGTAAGGATATGATTGCAGTCGAGAAAATGATTACCAAAATAAAATAAAATGAAACCCTGAAGATTTAAAAACATTATTACAACTAGAATCGAAAAGCTTATATAACTATATCTACTGAATGAATTGTTGTATATAAACTTTTTAATTGGCTTCTGGTATTTTGCACAAGAGAAAAATAAATATTGTGTTCAGTAGATTTCGTGTATAAATGTAAGTAGCTTGATTTGATCTGAGGAACAATCTAAATATATCATTGTTCACAAAAGTTATGATACAGAAAGCATCCGGAGCAGGAAAACAACTCATTCGTTTCATATGACAAAGTAACGTCCAATTTATGATTGATCAAATGAACAACAAATAATTTTTCATAAACATCGTTACTGCCACACTTTGAACTTTAGGTTTTAATGAGGAGATAATCATCGTCCACTGTTGCTGGTTGTGGTGGGTTAGAGTTGATGCATCGCACATTACTTAACGATTATAAACCCAGTAGCAAGCGTGTATTTCTCCGGGTTAGTGTCTTTGAAATCAGCAGATGAAATGATTGATTTTGGACTTCCGGTTGATCTAAGCCACTGTTTCCTGCATCAATGATATAAAGATTCAAAACAGGTTTATGAAAATGCTACGTTTTACTGCATTGTGTTTAGTTTGTAGATAAATCCAATTATGCATAATATATGAGTTCTTGTAGATCTTACATTTGCTCAATCTTGAGTCTGGGCCCTTCCATGCAGCCAATGACAGTATTAAACTCTGTATTTTGACACCATCCTCGCAGACCCAAGCTTGTCGCTTTCATTTGTGTATACTATCATGTAAAATTGCATAATTCAGGACAAACTTATTGGATATAAATTATATAGCTAAAACCTGGAAACCCTATGTGGTTTGATTTTACCTTCCGGAAGTGAACACCTGAAACATTCCATGCATAAACTATGTCAGATTTACCATGCATTTATATTGTATGAATTTTATGTAAGTATTTATAGTCATTAACCCGTCATTTATGTACCTTGTACTTTGCCACGTATTTCAAAGTTGACCTTCAGGATGCTGCTGTCGTTGGAAGAGGCAGCCCGACTAGGAACCTTCTTAATTGTTGAAGATGCAGCAGGTTTGCTGGTAGTTGCAGCTTTCCTCAGTGGAGCGGACATTTTTATAATTTCCCAAATCTTATTGAGAACAGAACTGCACAAATTGCATAATATACAGTATAAAATTTGGCCTGTGAGAAAATACGTACGTACAATGTGACTGTAAGGTGGAAGTGAAAAATCTCACTTATGAATACTTTATTTTATTCCATGCAGGTATATTGATAAAACACACCAGGAGTACCGACGCGAATTCAACCATTCGAGTGCTTATACCATCTTTCATAATGCATTGAATGAAAGTTGCTAAGCATTGTTTAACCCGATGGTGCTTTACTTTCCTTCGTCCATGAAACCAAGACCACATTGTGCAGATTTACTCAATGTTCATGTGCCGAAGAATCCGCTTACTCATCCATTAAACGTTACTACATGGTCATAGTGAAATGCGAACAAAAAATACTGTCATACTTTATTTTACTATTTATTTTTGGGTTTTTCTTCAGTTCATAATTGATGGCTTACATTACTTACATGTACGAAATGACAGAGTTTTAATACGACAAACGAATCACAAATTAATGAGATGATCAGATCATAATCATGAACATAAACTCTACTTTAATTAAGGTCAGAGCTACCCAGCTATACCTAATATAATATCACAAAAAAAACCGGGAATGCTGCTCATCTATTAGCTGAGTAGATTTGACAATTCGACCAAAGGAAAGGATAAAATAAATATTTTTTCTTCTTAACTAATCCAATCTTTGATGACTATCAAAACATACTATTATAAGCTGAATACATTCAATCAGGTAGGAAAAATTAACGATTTAGAGTCTTCTGGCGATACATTATATATGGCATCTCACAAAATGTGGTTTTAGGTGGTTCAATTACAATATTTAGTACATTTATTTCTCGAATATTTGCAAATGGAATTTTATTACTATCTCTCCCTTTTCAACTTCGTGAAGTGGTAACCTCTTGATTAATGGAGTCTTCCTATTTCTCGATTCTTCCATTATTTTGGAAATGGAAACTTCCGTCCTTCCAAGGAATTCTACGAATTTTATTACAAAAACGCAAAACGTGGTCATTTGATAGACAAAGATTTCTGATATCATTTAACCTTGTGATTTTAATAGCTTACGGTTTGGAGCAAAATAATCTCTATCGTAAACGGTAACACATAATATATCTTCGTGAAGGTCCTTAACAGAGAACTGCATAGAATCATTCCATTTAGGATTCAAAGTTGCTCTGATCACACGTGTTCGCTTTATTTCCGAGCCCAAGCTCACCTCACAGTATGGATCACTTTTGCCTGTGCCACCCCATGAAAGAAAGCAAGGTGAACATTTACATTATATACAATTTGTGCAAAGTAATAAATTTTACAACAGAATGATTTGCATTTTAAGCCAGCTTTTAGTTAATTAGTTAGTAGGAGTTCATTCAGTTTGTTTGTGCATACTAAATAATTATAAAGCTTTCTAATTTTACATAAATTCACCAGTTTCTTATCTATATCAAAATTATTCCAATAATGCATTATTAATAGAAGAAAAAGTACCATTAGGATCACGATTCGCCAAAGACTTTCCGCTTCCCACAACCACTTTCAGTTTACCTTTAGGGTGTCGTCTAAGTACTAAAAGGTATAAAAGCCGAGAAGATAATATATATCATGCAGTTAAAGACCATACGAACCAAAAGTACATTACAATTACAACTAGTACGCGTGTTTTACCATTCACATACCCAAAATTTAACAATCAGTTGCGCGTGCATAATCATGCTATGCTTAAAAGTATTTCATTCAAGAACCACAATTACCAGCGAAAAGATTGATTTCATACAATGCCAAATCTTACGAAGCTTACTGTGAAAAAATACTACGCATGCAGAAAAGAGCAGGCAAGACGCTTAAATGACGTTAGTGCTTTAGGAAAAATCCTATTGTTAGATCAGTTATTATATTACACCTTCCAACCATTGACAATCAATAAATTGCTTACCGGTTTGGTCTCTGTCTGCTAAATTTATACCTTCCATAATCATGACCATGAGCCTGCCCACTGCGTTTATTTTTTCTACAAGTTCGTTTTGCAATTCGTTTGTTCGTTAATTTATTTCATTCCTTTAATACAAAGGGAAATGAACCAAGATGCAACTTACTGGAACGCTGCCGTTGCAGATACTGCTGCTCAGTCTTTAAATACTGGTTTTTTGCTTCCTTGATTTTATTTATCCAAAGTCGTTTCTCAGAAACTCCAGGTGCAGTTATGTACATCATACCCGATTTATTGGTCTGCACTCCAATAGCAAAATCATTCTCGTTTTGCATTCCATCCTCTTCGACCAAAATCTCGTTCAGAAATAGTGGCTGCAAGTAGTATAATGTGTATTCCTATATATCACTGTAGTTTGTGTGTAATAGTAGTAATAAGTATTGCTTTACCTGTCTGTAAATTTTGAATTTTAAACTTTTATGGCGATCAAAAGAAAAGGAATCCTGATTCAGTAACTTATTAGGTTGAGCCAGCAAAAGGAAATCATTGAAAAGAAATCCAACCAGCTCTTTTCCGCTTTTTGTCTGTAACAAAAAACATCATCAGAGGAATTAAGGAAACGGACTACGTGTTTAGGATAAGAGTCATTTACTTGGATATATATGTTTCTACCTTTTTTAGAACACCATGATGAATATATTTTCGTGGTCCCAAAGCATTTGTCAATGAATTAAATATCAATCTTTCTTCCAGCCCAGCGCAGTCACAATGAGTTTGTAAAAACTCCAATCTATCAGAATTTTCCTTTTCTCTAACACCTTCGTTGACTTGAGCACAAAGTTCTTCTGCTTTAGCTAGAGCTTCTTCCAAATTTTGCCGATCACTGTGATGTTCCGGGGTGTACTCCATAATCTATAGATTTTACAAGTATTTAAATTTTCTATAGAGTTTGTTAAAATATTTTTAACAAACTCACAATAATAAATAATACATTACCTTCTTAATTAAAAGAGGATATTTGGTTATTCTCTGCATTGGCTTTATGAGAAAAGAAGTCAACGGCAGATTCAAAGTGTCCGGATGTGCCTGACACTTTTTACAAAAGTCTCTGAACTCGGCAGATTTTTCTGTTTTCTGCTGAATCAGTGCACAAGAACGAAGCTGTGCACTGCAGAACCGAATATATATGTTTAATGAAGGTATCTGAAACAAAAATTATAAATGATCAATTTCACTCCTATATCACGACATAATACAACAATAAATGTTAACTTTTGACTTTTCGAAGCCTTACATGTTGGCAAAGAATGTCCCCTATCATCAGTATCGTGCCGTTGAAGCAAGTCTTCTTTCTAATTGCAAACGCTTTCATTAGTTTGCTAGTACCATCCATAAGATCCTCCCAGTTTACGAAAATAGCATGCAGCTCATCCTCGTTCAGTAGACCAGATTGAAACAGGGGATTCATAAAGCACTAAACATTACAAAGAATATTATACATTTATAATACATCCATAATATAGCATTACTGACAATTATAAAACTTCAATGAATGGACATATCAGTCAAGTCAACAAGGGACACCCACCTTTTTCACAATACCCAAATCAGCCATGTAATTTTCTTCCGTTGTGATAAGCTCCAGAATGGAATCTTGTCGTTTAGATTCTTCTGCCGATTCATAGACAGCCGATCCATTGTTGTTATGTGTGTGACTGGTCTGATAATTAAATGCTTCAGAGGTGAAACTTGTATTGAAATGGTTAATTCCATTCCCATTACTATTGCTCGTCATGCTAGTATTTTCTGAAGTTGGAAAGTCAGGCCAATCCGCATCTGTCATTTCACCATTATCTTCAGCAAAAACAGAATCATCAAACTTGCCCATTCCAAAAGGCGAAACTAATAAAGAAATGAGTGCAAGAAATATAGGAAATGGTTAACTACAAGAAAAACGACAAGAAGACTGTAGATGCCTTATCAGATCTTAAAATTCTTTTATTGCATTAGTCATGTATAGGCAACCTATGCTATTTCACTTAGGACCAAATAAATACTTTTCATTACTTTAAAGTTAAAGTCTCGTCTAGCATAATATACGCTTAGATGATGCATCTTAATTGTAATTCTTTCATGGATGAAAGGACTTAATCATTAATCTAGGGCATATAGATATTCATTAGATATAACAACTCCGCTTATTTAAATTAATTTTTAAGAATTATCATTTTTACCGTTAAACATTAATAGTACAGTGTATTATAATAGCTTACGTAAGACATACAGAGTTTTATAAGAACACACTAGTACAGAAACAGGAAGAGATAAAGATAAAAATGAGATATTATAAGGTTCAAGTGAGTGAAGGCCTATTGATGCAGTTACCTAATATGATTCGTTCAGGGCAGAGAAAGCTCTTTATATGTTAAAGTTTAGTTTGTTTGCTTTCATTCGAACTTTCCCTTGATATCTACAACGGCGGAGAACCTACTTTCACTTACTGCCAATAAAGTACATTCAAGTATTAAATAAATGAAACAAAATAATTCTATATAATCATATTGGGTAAAAAGTGTTTTATATTCAACGCATCAGTGCAAACATTAAAATTTAACGCACTTATATTCAACCTATGTATGTAACTAAAATGCTCATGGGGAGATTCTATGCCATGACTGAATCGAAATAACCTTAATCACTTGCCAATTCTTTGCTGTCGCCTTAAAACGGTTTAATCTTTACTTTGACTTATGCCGTACAAGTACATAACCATATCATTACACACCATTATTATTATTACAATAATCCTTCTTAATAAAACATGTTCCTGCTTTTTGTCAATGTAAAATAAAAACTTCAGACTAAATGCGTCACACAGATAAAAATCATCATTTGGCTTGGGATCCACGTTCAGTAAAATCACCGAAAAACAATATTGACTAGATCAATCATTTCAATTTTTGAGCCACGATTCGAAACAAACATGATCAAAGCTAAGCCAGCAGCCGTGCTCATAAATATAAATGCTAGAGCGTTTATCTAGCGTTATTTCATTAAGATAATCATAGGGGTTATAATAAACTAATGCATCTAACAAAATTGAATTCATCGCCCACAATCATAAAAATAATTTGCCACTTGAAGAGACCCCACCTACCGTGTGACATATTGTGGAAGTACACTTATGGATCAATGATAATTGCACAAACTTATCTGCAGTTTTACTATGTCTCATGAACTACTTATGTTATTGTATCAAAGTATTTCTTAGCCTATCTTCCTTTAATGTTTTAGTTTTTGTAGTTTAACAGGAGAAACCTTCGGAAAATAAAAACTGTCATTACCATATGCCGTCGATATTCTGCACAGTAATACTCAACGTGGTTTGTAAATTTTCAAGACTATATTAATTAATCCTTACTTAGCGCAGATACATGTTTTAAGAACGGAGTAACAAGAATAATATTAAAACAAAGTAAATAACAGTAGATTCTTTAATTTCCTATGAATAAAAACAGTCAAGTGTTGTTTATACCCTTGCAAGATTATTCATTTCATTATTGTTTGTTATTTAGCTTGCTTTTATGTTCATGTTCTATAAAATATTCAACACATGACAATCCTTTTGACTACTCTTATCTACTAATTCACTACTATTGTTTTTTTGAATATCTACTATTGACTTTCTATTTTACTACGTCGCATGAGTTTTGATTCAGTACAATATTTGACCTGAAGTTGTGTAAAGCACCATTGCATTGCAATGTACCAATTGCATTTTTGCGCTTGATTGCTGAATTTAGAGCCCCAACTAATCCCATATTCATGTTGATACTTTTAGTACGTACGTATGTATGTAAGGACAGTAAGTAAGGAGTGATTTTTTGTATTTAAAACAATAATCATAGTAGTAGTGGTTTATATGCACTTTTTTGTAGTTCAATGTTTATGATCTATTTAGTGGTCATTTTTTTTTCAAGATACTGCACATTGTTATAATACTAGCCTGTCTGAATAATATGTAGCTGAAATTTTGGATACAGTAATTTCATGATGTACAATGTCGACACGGTTATCAGGGTTGGCCTTGAATTTAACAACATGACTTTATACTCACTTATTAGCCATGGGATAAACAGTACATACTTGCTATATATGCAGAAAATAGGGAGCTTATGTATTAATTTCAAATGTGCGGTAACGGATTGAAGAAGAAGCACTCTGGTAGTTATTGTTCGATAGTTTAAATTATTCTTTGTTAGATTTAACAGAGGTTCCAGATGCTTCAAAGGGATACCGGTGTTCTGTCAAGTATAACATGGAGGGTCTCCTAATGTGAGTCTCTTCCACTTTCTCCAACCGAAATTTGAATCGCTAATGCATTCATCCTCCTATACGAAACAGACACACAGAAAAACAGTCAACGGTCACAGTAGAACAATTAAAAACGATAAATGCACAAAAAAACTACTATAGTTTACTAGCATAAACTCAAAATTTGCGGAAACAATACAAAATCTAACTGAAACCTTTTCTTTCGAAATTCTTGACTGATTACCACATTTATCTCCACCCCCCTGTGCTCAATACTATATAAGAAATTGCTGAATTCAATGTACTTTTGTAAGTGTATCTGCGATGCAAATAATACCAGCAATACATATACTGTTTCATAGTCGCAGTTGCATATATATGTTGACATGTTGAGTTTGAACTCAAATGCATTTACAAAATTATATATGTTCACTAGGCATCCCTCTTAGTGAGAATGCCTTTGTTCCTTTACTCTGAATAATAATAATTATTAATACGTTGATTCTCCCAAAGCTAGTCACTTTTAAAGCTTTCACCGCTGCTAGACCGTAGACAAAATAATCCCGACAGCCATAAGGCAAAACTTTGTTTTGTGTTTTTTCAATACATACATATAATTTTTTAACTTACAACTACAGTGAATATGTTGAGCTGTGCCAAATCATACTGAAAGTTACTGTGAGTGCATGATAAAGCTAAAAAGCATTTTGCTTGCTTTGGTGCAACTTTTCTTTTTTAAAGTTTCGAAATATAGCACACACACATACTTCATATCATATTTCAATAAACACACACAGCATTGTTTAAAGCAACATTAACGTTTTAAAGGAATAATTATCGTTAAACAGATGTATATGATTTCGATGATACAATGAAAGCTTGAGACAAGACTACATTAAAACTACAATTAGAGAAGACAGTGAAGTATCAGTCAAGTAACCTCTGAAAGAATTTCAAGGCAGGAAACAAAGGAGTTGCTATAATTTATCTAATAGTTTAGTCTACATGTCCTTTAATCCATGAAACTATCAGCAATGTAAAGAATTCTTAGATAGATACAAATTTAAAAAGTTACATACATTCAGGCTCCTGTCCTTGGGTATTGGAAATGGGTTGAACATAGTTTGTGGGAAACAATCCTACGGCAGGCCCAAGCTGACCTTTCCACCAGTCGGGTTCGTCTTTTGAAATAATAATGATAACGTCATCCTTCGCGAATGTCAGTTCATCGGCGTTTTGGGCCGTATATGGGTACAGTGCAATTACTTGCTCTGCAAATAACAGTAACAGACAAACTCATTTAGCTTCTTCTGGGAGTTTATACGACAAAACCGTTGACAAGTCTTAGTATTGCTGCACACCTTTGGAATCTGTATAAATTGGTGCAGCCATCATAGGCATCTCAATTTCATCAAAAGGAATAGGCGTAGTGCGAGACGATGACTGACGAGAACCTCCACCAGGTCCCAAAACTTTGACATATGAGCCGGGAAACCAGCCTATTTGCCGTTTCTTTCCTTTGGCCTGTTAAATCAAAAGTTGCATTTAAAGCATACTAATCAAAACAAGTATAACTAAATTTAACTATATTCCAGAGTTGTTAAAATTACAAACTACAAAATTATTTCACTGAGAACCAGTTTGTAAATTACAAAATTACTCCAATGCAAACCACCTTGAAAATTACAAATTAGAAAATTGCTTACCTAAAATCCTCTTAAAAAATTATACTCACAATTACATTTTATAAATTTCGGCTCCTAAAATTACACTTTACTGCTTTGTAATTTATAATTTTAATATGTAATTTCGTCGTCAGTTGTAATTAGAATCACAGAAAATTGAACGTCTTTGGAGAAAGCATTTTACCACCGAATTTTTAATTTACGAACTGTTTCTCTAGAAGTTTTGTTCATTCGAATTATTAACATATCTGCTATATTCTATGATTAACCACATAAATGTACCTGCAATTCTCCTTCCCACCAGCCAGACGGCGATTTTTTCCTGACAGTTATTAACTGTCCCCGCGTAAGCGTTAATTGGCCCTCTGACGTAGGTTGATAATTAGCAAGAACTGTGGCAATTTCATATCGTTTTTTGCTACCTGCCTTTGGTGATTTTTGAGGTGGCATCCTATTAATTTCACTAATTTCTCGTTTAATTTCAGCTTCTTCATGTGGTTCTAACTGTATTTTATTAGGTTCTTCGCGCTTGCCGATCTCTCCAGGGACAGCAGAAAAATCATTTGTTGCAGAAGCTGCTACAACAGGAGGTTCTTCTACATATTCTATATTATTTGTGACATGGGCAACTTCTGCACTAGGTTCCACCGCTTCAGTTGTAGCAACTTCATCTTGTTTAGCAACATAATTTGCCGGAAAAATTCCTATTCTATCTGTTCCTACTTGACCAGTCCACCACTCCCCTTCATTCTGTGTTACTAATACGAGTTCACCAGCTTCAAATGGTAAATCGCCTGGCTCTTCAGATTCGTAAGGGTAGAGTGCTATGTAATACTCTGAAAAAAGAGGGTTTATTAGAATTTCTGTGACTGACGACAATTCCCGATAATCTTTGAATTGAACCTATGAAGTTACCTCCTTCTACTCCTCCTTCAGTTACTTCCGGTACGGGTTGAGCTACGACCGCCTGAGACTCCTCCTCATGAGGAATTCTAAACACACAAAAATTAACGTATTAACGATTCCTAAAACCGAGTAATTTGACAATAATAATTTGTAATGACAAAATAAATAATAATATTACTCTTCAACAGGCAAAGGTTCCACAAAAGATTCAGGAAACCAGCCAGATTTTCCTTCGTAAATTCCCGATAACCATCCTGGATCCGGAACAATGTCAAGGTTTTTCTGCGCCGAAAAATAATTTACTTAAAGTGGTTCGATAATAATCATTAAAACTACTATCATTATGTGAGTTCAGGGTCTCGGTTTTTACCTGTATTACAGCACCAGCAGGAAACGAAAGTTCATCAGGATTGCGCGATTCAAATTCATACAAAGCCCTATAATATCCAGAGTCCTCGCCGTTAATAGCCGCTGCGGGTTTTGGAGGTTCAACTGTTGATCCCCATGCAGCGTTATAATCAAATTCTTTCGAGTGCTTTGTACGCATCTGAATTACCGTCTCCCGCTTTTGTTTGTACTCTTCATAAATAACTTTACAACTTTCAATCAAAGTTGATAAGTTAGACTTCAGTTCATTAACCTCTTCCACTGCAGTATCGGAATCAGTTTGCTTCTTGGAAAGCTTTAAAATGAGTTAAGAAAATTATAAAAATGGAATTCAATACAAGTTTAGATTTTGAAACTAGCTATGCAATTTAGTAACATGTACCTCATCCTTGATATTTTGTAGCTTCTCTCGTAGAACTTTCAAATTCATTTGCTTTCCTTCACTTTCGCTTCCAAGTTTTTCCAGGCGTGACTTTTCTTGGGCTGCTGCAACCATTCTATTGTTTTGCTCTTTTAGCTGACCCTTTAGCGTTCCCATATCGTTCATGAATGTGTCACGCTTTACTCGCATTCCATCAATTTCAGTTTTAACTGATGAAACACCAACCCGAGTTTCCGTGATTTTACCAGACAATTCTTTCACTTTATCCGTCTAGAATAGGTACAATAATAAATCTACATAACTCTGTTCTAGCAAAACTTCCAGGAAAGCAAATACATTACATAATAACACAACTCATACCAGCTGAGATAATTCTAACTGCAAACCGTGGTTAACCCCTTTTAGCCTAAGAACTTCATCTTGCTCCTTCTGGCGCCGTGCCAGGAGCTCTGAACGCTTATTTTCTTCCATTTCCATTCTCCTAAAGGGATGTTAAAAATAATATTAATGTTTATACACAGGCAACCAGTATATAATTTATATACTGTCTGTTTTTTTGTAAAAAGTTCATATTTGTCTTTGCCTTTGTCTTTCCATTTCTCTCCTGGCAGATTCTTTTTGCTCTTCAAGTTTCATCATTTCCGCCATCTTTCGTTCTTCCATATCTCTCTGCATCGCTAACTGCCTTTCCCTTTCTTCCATTTGACGTTTTTCTTGTTCCAACCTAATGATATAAAAAACGTATAAATGAAACGGTCAGTTGGTTCGATCATCATCAATGCAAATTCAAACTAACAGAAATTAATTTGATACCTTTGTTTTTCCCTTCGCTCGTATTCTTCTCGTTCCTTTCGTTCTCTCTCCTCCCTTTCTCTCTGTCGCTCCATCTCTATAATTCTTCTTCTTCGATCCAGTTCTGCTTGCCCTTTATCGAAATTTTCTTTTCTTTTATCTTCAAAAGAATTTGCTGAAAATCCAATCATTCCATGATTAGTTTTTAATCTGTGGATTATGGAGACCATGAAACATACACACAATACGGACATCACTTACAAGGTGAAAGTGGATCAGCATCTAGCACAGGAGTGTTGGCTCCAGTATTTTGGCCACTGGCAACATTTGAACCTGGAACACTTTTGATTGATTGCTTTCTGGATCCTACCCGGAACGATGGTGGTATGAGTTCTGGGGTTAATTTAGGAGGCAATCTACCAGTCTTTTGATTAAAAAACATTTGGTTAATCAATACCCAAAATTGTTAGTTTTCAAAATGAGAGTACAAACATCAGCTTCAGTCAAAGGTAATAATGTTACCTGTTTAAACAAGTCGCAGAGATGTAACGCTAATACAAATTCTTCCGACCCCAGTCTGCCATCTGAATCCATGTCCGATAAACCCCATACTTGAGCCAATATAGGCTGAGGAAGACCAGTTCCCAATAATATATTTCTAGCTTGTACACCCGTAAGATAACCAGATTTAGTTCTGTCGTTTTGATTAAATAGTTGAGTATATTTTAGTCTCGACGCATTTGGAACGGCCCATTCCAAAAGGGGAGAGGCACTAATGGGATAATAAAAACAAGTTTGAATGCTAATTTTAAGAACTATTCAAGTATCTATTTCAAAATAGAAGTACTAATGAAAATAATAATGTAAGTAAACATACAGCGAGTCGTGACTAGTCACAGAAGTCGAACGATGAATTGCATCATGCGTTAGAGCAACTGGTCGAACACCTTTGGCAAAACACACAATCGCAGTTAATTACACGGAAAACTTTCGGGTAGCTTTGAAAACTTACGGTTCATGACAATACCTGAAACTGGTGGAGTGGCAGATCTTAGAGCTAAACTGGCTGGTGGCACGGCTGATGATGCCACCATCCCTGGTGGTATTCCAGATAGTCCAAAACCACCAACAGTCCCTGGAGGCAATCCACCGATCAAAGGCTGAGCGACACCACTAACCATCGGTTGTACAATTCCAACACCACTAACGATTGGTGGATTAGCTATACCCCCAGCTAGAGGCTGAATTCCACTAACTAAAGGTTGAGTACCTATCCCACTAACTAGAGGCTGGCTTAGTCCCATTAGTGGCTGCCCATGCATTCCACTAACCATGGGTTGAGCTACAGAGCTGGCTGTAATATTGGGCTGGAGAATTGGAGACACAACTCCTGGCATTGAAACCATTCCAGGCATTGCTACGGATCCTACAGGTGGAGGAACTAAAGGTCTAACCGGTGGTGTTATCATTCCAGCACCTAGAGCGGTTGCTGGTGATAGTGGCGTCGTTGTTCCTGAGCTTGCAAGTACTGTTTTCAAAGGAGTAGGTAGCACTGCAGGGATTTCAAAACCTCTGAGCTTCATGGTAATAAGTTTACAGGCAACGCTGAATTCATTGATGTCCATTTTCCCATCACAGTTAGCGTCAGCAAGGGACCATATTTGCCCTAGAACAGGCGGTGGAAGCCCTGACTGTAGCAGCAGACCTTTGGACTGGGCTCCGGTGATGACACCGTCGATTGGATTCAGTCCCCTGAACTGTTCCATGTGCCTTGCCCTTTCCACGGGAGTTACGATCCATGGATCCATTTTGCCGAAATTCTTGTACAATCAATACTTTTGTAGTATACCCGATATATTCTAATTTTTCCAAATAGAACGAAACCAACACCAATACGGATTCTTCAGTCAGGGAATGAGAAGGATGATTAGGGAGACTTCACTTTTGACTGGGTAGCAATAGTGATGAATGAACCGTTCTTCTGTTTGTTTGTGATCCAGAAATTGTGATTTACACAATAACTGCACATAATCTTATCTTAGGACTACAACAAACTGACAATCAGCTGGTTTTGTTCTTCACATACACGCTGTAAAAGTTTCTGCAATCCATTGCACTTGATGGGTCACAGATCTTGAGCTTAAAAATGCAAATACAGAAAATTATAATACACTGATACACTATTTTCCAATATTGAATGTTTTCTATAAAAAAACACCTAGTTTTAGTTTGGTTTAAAACATGAAAGAAACACGGTGCAAAATCCGCCCCCTCTCTAAGCTCACCTGCTGCATGACATTTCTGCTTGAAATGTCTAGAAAAAGATGATGTGAAGTCAATTTGACTACATTCCCTACCGCCCCACAATTGTAAAGGTCAGGTCAGTCCACTCCTTTTGCTCTTCCGCCTTTCCCGTTCAATAATACTATACAAGTGCCTATCTATGTTGTATGCAATATTTTCTTTCTGCAATCCTCTGTGTATGGGCATTTGGGTAAAGTACTAATACATTGGGTTAGGGTTGGACTGTGTATTTCATATAATATACAATCATCACACATCTATAGTTTTGGACGTTTGTACTTGAGTTGCTTTCCTTTTTCCTTTTCCCTATACACCTAGTATGTGCCTAAAACTCCATTAGATAAGACACGCAAGAAACTTCCGTAAAACAATCCTGAATATTTCAAATGCCAACAAAATACTCTTGTTCAATACAATACCAGGTTATATTGTACTAAAACCACTGTGGTGAAAAGCAAAAGAAAGTCATTTAAAACATGAGCCGAGCCCATAAAATAAGGTTCTCTACAACATCTCTACCTATTCAGCAACTTCTCAATATTTCTTATATCTACAATGTTTTCTTAAATACATAGGTATATTTCTACAAAAGCGTAGCAAAGCAATCTCCAAATCTGGTTTTATAGCGCACAGTAACTCAATACTGACATTGACAGAATATCTAACCGAGGGCGGAGGGATAACGGAACGAGAAGAAGGACAGGCAAATACATGGCACTCATCATGAAGCACGAACCGATAGCTAGTAAGCTCAGGTGGTAACGGAATACATTTCGCGACCACCGATGGTGGTGGACTCATGTGGTTGTGCTTGTAGGGACAAGTATCTAAAGTGCCTTATACACATGTCTGTACTAGTACTCTGGACGTACAGTAGGCTCGTAGTATGGTCTAAGTTGGTTAATGTAATGTGTTGGGAACTGCCAGAAGGTAGAGAGCGCGGTGTCGGGACGAGTATTCCGAACGGAAGGAGTGACCAGTATAGACGAGGAGGGTATCCAGTGTCAAGAGTCAGTGTCTATGCAATAGGGAGAATGTGCTTAGAAGAAGACAGCGCACAGAAGGTGACGGTAGTGCCGATAGGGTGAATTAAGCGGCAAGGTCTGAATAGCATCGCGGAAGAAGGCAAGACGCACGTACAGTTACTACCACGTGCGATCTTGGAGTATTACACATCGTTGTGACCGTCAGGCTCGACATTGTCTAAGACGTGACACCATTGACTTTCTCCTTCTCCTATGTATAAAATGAACTCCAGCCAACCTCATACTGAAAACTGCATATCTGGGAGCCACACCCACCCGGACGTTTGAGGAAACTTTGTTTCAACTATTGAAAACACAAATGTAGCATAACGCATGATTTAAATTTTTGCATCGATAATCATAATACTATTTATTTAACCCTTACTCGACATAAATACTTTCCAGTATTTCCCTACAATTCTTCAAGGCAGTTTTTTTCGCTTTTCGTATCGCCGAATTGAAGTTTTTATTCCTCATTTCGTTTCGTTTCGCATTAGCTTGAGCTCAACACGCGACAATCTACACAGACCAATCAAAAGAGACACAAACATTAGTTATTGAGTTATACTTACTAATTAATGTACAATTTGATAATGCCAAAGCTCATAGAGCAAATATGCCAATACATGCATTGTCAAGTGCATTCATATTTAATTACCAAACGAGCTCAACTCCAAATTCATAAGTATCATATTACGGAATAGAAACATCAAACAGAAATGCCAGACATCATCATAACAATTCTTATGGTATTCCTTTCTTTTGTGACAAAATTGCATGCATAGGCACACATACGCATGTACAAACATTTACCTTGCCGTGTTATGCGTTTTGGTTGACAATGAAATCGAGTTCGAGTGTGGCATTTTTTCGATTTGAATTATAGGCATTCGAAATATAAGTTCCAATAATCGTGTAACCCATTCTACAATTACATTTTCATTCTAATCTCGCATCCTAAGCTAAGCTAAAGCTAGGTTGCTCATTTCCTCTAAAGTGTATAATGCAGAATCACCCCACGCAATCCACGTCCGGCTTTTACACTCTCGTGTTTCAGATGCTTCAATTAGTCCACTTGAAGTGGCCACTACTTTATTCTATGTTCAGTGCATCTGAAAAAACCAGAGTCGAATCGTTATATTACTCCTCATTAAACACATCTTCATCAACTTGATTCCAATATACAATCTTTGTTGCGCTGCATTGTACCAACACGGACATTATCTGATCAGTTTTTTAAGCTGTTTCAATAATATGCATATCGTTAAAACATTCCTTCTTGAAGCAATCATGTATTTACCGTGCCTAATTGTTGTTGTAATTACACATCTTAATTCCACTTGTCTTTGATGTCGAAAATTGTTTGCTTTTAGATAAAAAACAAAAACATAAGTAGTGCGCGTGGCATGTGCCATTTCGCAAAAGTATTTAGTAAAGCACCGAAAATGGGAACAGCTTAAGGAAAGTAAAAAGTAATGTTGTCTGGATGGCTAGTCATAGCCAGTCCTACAGGTTGAATCACTAATGCCACTGATTTGGAAGATAGACAAAATCGGATTGACATGACAAGCAACTGTTTTTCAGCAGTAATGCATTTTACATATCATTCAATAGGTTCCTTCGAACTAATTATGTAAAATAATCAACATGCTACGTTGTAAAATATAAAGTCGATCCTTTGAATCTAGCGTCGTTCTGCTGCCTTGTGAAATCCGCTTATAAACGGCAAATTAAAGCGATATGCAATGCACCAACCTGACGAAAACGAATACTACTCTTTTCATTAACGTGACGTGAAAGAAGAAACCGGTTTAGCTTTGGAATAGAAGATTATTAAATATAATCGTAATCGTGAGATGCTACAATACAATAGAAGCTACTGGCTAGCAAACAAAACAACCTTATTTTGCCAATTAGATAAATGGAGTTGGTCAACTTGTCCTTGAAGTAAGAAGACGAGCAATATTTGTAAGCCATTACCTGAATCCAGGAGTTAGCGTACGATGAATGTATCATCTAGTCTATTAATCATATTTTAGTACATCATGACATGATAATTTACTCATCTTCTTACTTCAAGGACAAGTTGACCAACTACCATTTATCTAATTTGGCAAAATAAGGGTTGTTTGTGTATTTGCTAGCTCAGTAGCTTCTATTGTATTGTAGCATCTCACGATTACGATTATATTTTAATAATCTTCTATTCCAATGCTAAACCGGTTTCTTTCTTTCACGTCACGTTAATGAAAGAGTAGTATTCGTTTTCGTCAGGTTGGTGCATTGCATATCGCTTTAATTTGCCGTTTATAAGCAGATTTCACAAGGCAGCTGAACGACGCTAGATTCAATTTGAATTCAAAGGATTCGACTTTATAGTTTACAACGTAGCATGTTAATCTTTACATAATTAGTTCAAAGGAACATATTGAATGATATGTAAAACGCATTACTGCTGAAAAACAGTTGCTTGTCATGTCAATCCGATTTTGTCTATCTTCCAAATCAGTGGCAATTAGTGATTCAACCTGTAGGACTGCTATGACTAGCCATCATGACAACATTACTTTCCTTTAGCTGTTCCCATTTTCGGTCGCTTTACTAAATACTTTTGCGAAATGTCACATGCCACGCACTACTTACTGTTTTTGTTTTTTATCTAAAAGCAAAACAATTCTCGACATTAAAGACAAGTGGAATTAAGATGTGTAATTACAACAACAATTAGGCACGGTACGTGATTGCTTCCAAGAAAGGAATGTTTTAACGATATGCATATTATGAAACAGCTTAAAAAACTGCCAGATCATGTCCGTGTTGGTACAATGCAGCGCAAACAAAGATGTATATTGGAATCAAGTTGAGGAAGATGTGTTTAATGAGGAGTAATATAACGATTCGACTCTGGTTTTTTCCAGATGCACTGAAACATAGAATAAAGTAGTGGCACATTCAGTGGACTAATTGAAGCATCTGAACACGAGAGTGTAAAAACCGGAATTGAATTGTGTGGGTGAATTCTGCATTATACACTTTAGAGGAAACGAGCAACCTAGCTTTAGCTTAGCTTAGGATGCGAGAGATTAGAATGAAAATGTAATTGCAGGATGGGTTACACGATTATTGGTAACTTATACTTCGAATGCCTTATAATTCAAATCGAAAAGAATGTCACACTCAAACTCGATTTCATTGTGAACCAAAACGCATAACACGTCAAGGAAAATGTTTGTACATGCATATGTGTGCCTATGCATGCAATTTTGTCACAAATGAAAGGGAATGCCGTAAGAATTGTTATGATGATGTCTGGCATTTGTTTGATGTGTTCTATTCGTAATATGATACTTATGAATTTGGAGTTTGAGCTCTGTTTGGTTAATTAATTTTGAATGCACTTGACAATGCATGTATGGCATATTTGCTCTATGTAGCTTTGGCATTATCAAATTGTAAATTAGTAAGTATAACTCAATAACTAATGTTTGTGTCTCTTTTGATTGGTCTGTTAGATTGTCGCGTGTTGCTCAAGCGTAATGCGAAACGAAACGAAGGAAGAGTACTTCAAACTTCAATTCGGCGAACGAAAAGGAAAAAAACTGCATGAAGAATTGTAGGGAAATACTGAAAAGTATATGTCGAGTAAGTTAAATAAATAGTATTATGATATGATGCAAATTTAAATCATGCGTTATGCTACATTTTGTGTTTTCAATAATATTGAAACAAAGTTTCCTCAAACGTCCCGGGTGGTGTGGCTCCCAGATATGCAGTTTCAGATGAGGTTGCTGAGTTCATTTTATACATAGGAGAAGGAGAAAGTCAATGGTTCATAGAATGTGGAGCGACTACAACATGTAATCAAGATCGCGTGTAGTGTGTGCGTGCTTTTGCAATGCTTAGCCTTGCCGTTAATACTATGTGCTGTTTTCTGTCAAAATCTCATGAATGACTTTGACTGTACCTCTCTATACTAGTCATCGTCGGATTCGTCCGCCCCTCTCTCTTGCAAGTTCCAACTTAGCTATAGAGGTCTGCGTAGTATATAACAAATGTGTATAAGGTACTTTAGTACTTGTCTAAAGACAAGCAATAGCAACATCGGTCGGAAATGTATTCCGTTACCACCTGCTTACTTAGCTATGGTTTTGCTTATGCATAGTGCATGTATTTCTGTCTTTTCCGTTCTTATCCTCGCCCTCGTGTAGATATCTGTAATGTCAGTATTGAGTACTGTGTATAAAACAGATTTGAATTGCTTTGCTACGCCTTTGTAGAAATATACCTATGTATTTGAAGAAAACATTGTAGATATAAGAATATTGAGAAGTTGCTGAAATAGGTAGAGATGTTGTAGAGAACCTTATTTTATGGGCTCGGCTCATGTTTTAAATGCACTTTCTTGCGTTTCACCACAGTCGGAGAGTAGTGTTTGGCGTGAATTGCGCTCACCATTTTATGGACTTGGCTACCTTAGATTTTGTACTAAGTCACGCTCCGTTGGAATTGCAAGCAACATCTGAGAAATTGAGGCGATCGTTATACGTGGACAACGTTGCAGCCCGTGGGATTCTATGGAGAAAGCAGAAAAGTTTAAGGGCAGAAGCAATAAGTCTAGACTCTCAAAAGCTGTAACAGTTCAGTTGAGAGGGTGGGAATAGGACTTCTGAAGAAGATCGGGAAAGTATCCTTGCTTGGACTGAAGTGAACCTGAAAACGATGAAATTTTTGATTCTGTTGAGAAGCTTGAATTGAGCAAGAAAGTAATGACAAGAAGACAAATACTCTCAAACAGCAATTCCGTGTACGATCCGATTTGCTTCTTCTCCCGTTTCTGGTCAACTATCAAAGTTTGCTCCAAGAATCATGGAAGCTACGTATTAGCTGGGACACAGAGGTTCCTAATTCAATCCGGACAATGAACGATGATGGAAGACAACTCCCAAGTGCTTCAGATATACGAGTTCCAAGATGGGACCAGGAACAAAATCAGGTCACACTGGAGATGGCCCGCACGATATTGTAGATGGAAGCAAAACGCATATGCATGCAGCAGCATTTTTAAGAATTCGAAGGACGACGGAGTTAGCCAGTTGCTACATGCAAAAGCAGAGTGGCACCACTACATCAGTCACCAATCCTCGACTTGAGCTTTTGCTTGCTGATTGGGTCTCGATTATCCAGCCATGGTGAAAAAGAATTCTGGATTTGGCAAAACATCGCCACCATGTTTCTGGA